>JAQIXX010002818.1:0-22376 GCA_034700605.1 Willowsia nigromaculata | reverse complement strand
TAGGAGCCTGGATACAAAATTTGGTGTGATTTGGGGAGGGTCGTTGTGACGCTGGTCGATTTGAAAAATAATAGCTGACAAGTATGTTTCTAATTAGACATAAGATGTGACGGCACCAGCATTTCAAAGCGGGTATGAAGTAGGATGCTAATTGAGAGTTTGGAATGTAATTTGCCACTACTCAAGACTACGTAAAGTGAACTTGAATCTTGGATCACTAGATTTCAATGATAATTTGATTTTTTTTTCTGCTACGTTTTTATGTTTTTTCCACTATCTGTTTCTATATATAAAAGTGTGCTTTCTCATCTGTGAAAGTCTCAGAGGAGGCATATAGCAGTTTACAGTGAAAACTGCTCTAGTTCAGCGGAAGAGTATACCAGAGAGTTCATTCTTGAAATGACGCACGTTGATAAAAATGATTACTTTTAACTGTTTCAAGTGTTCTAGTCTCTGAAAAGCTAGAAACTTAATAGAACAACAGTTTATGTAGAAAGAGATAGCAATTAATTTATGTTACCACAACTCTGGTATTTTAAACTCTACCCAAACGCATCATGGAAGATAGAACTCTGCAAGCATCTTGCCACTTAATATTTTACTTTACTATTTTATTCATTGGAGTAGGCTAGCTACAACAATCGAGGAAAGCTTTCAGTTCTTTTGGCTGCCGAATACCTAATCGTCAATGTATGTATTGGAGCTTTACTACATGTTATTTCATAACAATATGCCAAAATTAGGCAATGACCAACCATACCATTCTGTGCATTTTGCGCTTACATTTTGATTTTAGTTTTTCAGTGAAATTGAATTGAGAGAGCATGGAAAGCAAAGTTAATTATGTTGTAACTACCAAAATCAAAGTCATAGGGCTAGGAAATCATATTAAATATCCATCATCTTTATTGCATTTCATTCTGGTTCCATTGGGTGAGTGATGTCGATGTCGATTGCGTAGTAGGTATGCATCATATTCTTGTTTGAAAAGCATAGGCTCAATGCTGTAAAAATCCAATTTTCGAACAAGATAATTTTGTAAAAAATTGAAAAAAAGTATTTTGTAGAATTGAGCAGTTATTACATACTGTGGACTCCCCGTATATTCATACCCTAGAGAAAGTAGTTTCTAGATTATAATGTGGTTGTACAAAAATTGTTTTTCCGTCAAAATTTTCCATGATAAAGCCTTTTCATAATTAATTTTAATTGTGTGCAAGGTGTGTTGTGCTATTCATGCTATTAAATTTTATACTTTAATATCAACTTTCTTGCTACAGATCTTGAAAAAATAGGACCATGAAAGTTGCTTGGCTTATTTGATGTATTCAGATTTGACATGGTGGAACTATCCATTGCACGAAAGTATGAGTTATAGAGATATCAACTATATGGAGATTCGAGTGTGTGCCGGAAAAAGTTCATTATAACTTGACTTGGTGTTATCTGCAATATATGACTTCCTTCAAAACAGAGTAATTATACCTTCCTAGGGATACTTTTATATGCGTACCTAAATTACATTAAATATAGACTTGTTGGTCCTGCCGCTAGTAATTTATCCTGCATCATTCATGAACATCTTAATAGACATGAGAAATCATGATCGATAATTATTATTTAAAATAGGAAATTATGTTATGTCACTTTGAAAATCAAATTTTAACTCCACTCTTTCCTCAAATTACTATGTTATCTTCGAAGCAATGACGCACTCAACTCATCAAGTGGTACATCATCATAGTATGGGCTAATTTGATATACGTCAAGTTTTCAAACACAATTATTGATGCTTCCGTCTACCTTAATTGCTATACACTATGATATTTTGTAGTTAATGATTTCATTCACAACCGATTTACATATATTGACTTATTTCCGTTATTGCGTTTCGCAAGCAGTCTTACTATTGTTTGTCACATTGCATTGGATTTATATGCTTACCTTGGTCTTCTGCCAGTTCCTTGTCGTGGAAAGCAAATGTTAATTTAATAAAAGGAAGTGTTCCAACAAGCTGGAAATAAAAATAAATCATTACTTCAAGTATTCAGAATTATCAAGAATGCTACTAAATAAATATGAAAATTGGCAACTATTTGAATAAATGCTACACCTATTTATTTTTAAAGTACTCTAGAATAATGAAATAAAAATGTGTTACGAATTTCCCGTACGATATCAATTATCGCAACGACTTGCACACGTGTCCTGTACCTAAATCGATTAAAACCCACCTCAGCGTCCATTCTCTATTTTTATATAATAAGAAGCACTTGTACCTTACAGCCCTCCCACTAATCACAACCACCAGCACCATGTAAATAATTTACACAAGAACCAACTCTGTATTCATTATTACTTTTGTAGCACAAATGCATTTTCGCAAACGTTGCCACTCGACGTTGCTGACTGAGATGCCTGGAATATTAGGTAGACAGGCATTTCTCAGTGCGGTTACAACCGTAAACTCAAGAAACTAGAATCACGCATTTTCTCTGCCTGGACGATCCACTCTTTCTCTCTGCATCCTTTTTTTTTCTACTCCAGTTTTCCATGCGGCAGTCGCCGATTCCGATTTCAGATTCATGAAGCACCGTAGTTTAAAGAAAAATCTGGATATAGTGAAGTCACCAATGCGGTGAAGCCGGTGCTAGTCTGATTGCAGCTCTACTTATTGCTTTTTAAAAACATTCCACTTCAGTTACACCCAAGTCATACCATTGCACCGAATTAGAAAGCATTACGCAAAAGACATTTACTCACTATGTAGATGTGAGAATGGATTTGGCAAATACGCTCCAGAGAGTTAAATTTTCTAACCCATTCCGAATTAATGGGTCTTCAACAATTCAGTAAAGTTATTCTTGAAAACTATAATGCTATTGCTTTGCTAAAATTAATCGGCAGTCGGAGTCTTACGACGTCATATCTTAGGGAGTATAAGCAGCCTTTCTTAAGAAGCTAGGTTGTGTACCTAATATTGTAGTATTTTTGGCTTATTGTATTTTTGTTACTAAATGCGATTATGAGAAAAAGCAGCTCGTTTCTTATTGTCGCTCAACGAATTCGCTGGAATACTATTGTATGGTAAGCATGTCACATGTATAAAATCTCAAATGGTAATAATATCCTTTCCCCGCTGACGGTTCTGATTCTGCCAAACAACGACTTTATAGATAAGAATATTATGGGAACGGGCTGCATCCCCAAAGGAAGGAATAATAATAATAATCATTGCTGAATGATAACATCACCCGAACTTCCTTTTATTGCATGTTTTGTTGCTCGGATTGTGAAAGCTATGAGTAGCTCCGATTATTTTTTACTTCTCATCTCGTAGACCTCCCATGTCCTCATAATATTTACATGAATGGAAAGATTGACTGGTTAAATATATCAAAGAACCAATATTTTGAAGTCGTACAAGGACAATGTGCTGTATGAAAAAGAACTCTCCTCACTGAAATCATCGGCATCATTTCTTTGCAATCCGAATCCGTGGTGGGACTTTCGCAAGCACTCATGCTGCTGTAAGCATCATCATGATTTCGTACAGGATATGGTGCGATTAGTAAAAGTAAATCTGTTTAATTCGTTAGAATCACACGCTCTCCATCTCGTCAGTGGAACATGTTTGCTAATCTACGTAGCCCCAAGCAATGCTGTCGCTGATGAAAGTGTGAGTCAAATGTAAATATAAGTACCAAATTACACAAATATTGGTATTACTTGCTACATAATACGGTACTCTTTTTTTGGGGAAAGCTCAGACATGTGCATCATACATGCTCAACAGAAAAAGGTAACGTATATACGTACTAGTACATAATAATATATTATCTACTATCACAATGGTACAATATTATTGTCATATTCATAGGCAACACCGCCGAATGTGACACATGGGGAAAATAATGAATGTCCAGCATCAGCGAATATATTATTATTTCGGGAAACGGGTGTGAGTTTGTTCTTCCAGCATGACGACTACTGCTATTCTATACGTTGTCATCTCTTCCCTTCATGACCATTGATATAGGTACTCTTTTATTCCTCTCCATTGTGTGCTTTATTTATTGTCAGTTATTGTCGGCGAGAAAAACTCGACTATGGGAGAAGAAGCACTTCACATCAAAACAAAAAGAAAAACGGTCCTTATTATCATCGAAAGTAGACGCGGTGCTGTGACCATGTGTGTTTGTTTGTTCTTGAATAATGTATGTAGCCAAACTTGTTGGTAGTAAGTAGTACGCACTCAAAAGAAGAAGAAGTTACAGATGAAAAAGAAGAAAGTAATACACTTAAGGAGAATAAAGAACAAAACGGGAAAGAGAGGAAAGCGAGAGAGAAGTCGATGGAGAAAATCAACAAAGATTATGTAATAAATAAGCTGACGTTGATGATGCAAATCATTACGGTATTGTGTCGCTTTGGTCGTGATAATAGGAAAGAATTGTACATGTGATAGTAAAAAGTATGTAGATATATTGATACTATTGGTGTACCGACAGTGTCTTCCTTCCTGGTTCCGTCTTGGTGACTCTTTTCACGTTGTAATAAAGCTCCTTGCTACCACTTTGTATGGTTTCCTTGTTTCATATTGTCGTAACTTTTTTATGCACACTATTATATTACATATTATACACAGACACACTTTCACCATCAACACATGCTCCTCCGCTTGCGACGGGCACACAGACAAAAACAAGCACATACACACAACTCATAATAGTTAACACTTGCAAATTGACAAAATAATAATCCAATCCTTCTTCTGCTCCTTCTCGTGTCTATCTGAAAATATCGTACTGAAGTAATAAAAAGAGTTTAAGGATTCACGAGAGGAAAATAAAGTCGGAAATGGGAGTACTATAATCAGAAGCACTGGTGGGAGGTTTAGGGTTTTTGTTGTGCTATATATTCGTTTTATGCTGCACGGGATTTGTTTTGTATCGCCGCTGTTGAAACTGCTATGTTAAAGGATGTTGAAATAATAACAGTAATAATGACGAAGACGACAACGAGGAGGATGATAACAGTGGCATGGCTCTTTTTTCTCCCTCTCCGTTTCGGAAGAAAGTAAAAACTTTGGATTTATGATGATAGACGTTCGTGGTGGTAGCAAGAGCGGAAAGAGAGTGAAAGTGTGTGTGTATTACGGAAGAAAGAGCGAACGAGAGCTGCTACTGCGAGGAGAAATCTTGTAGCTGCCATTCTTCTACTACTGACTTGTTGTAGAGATACTCCACATTTTACTACTATTTTCTACTACGCTACTACTCCGATCCATCTGACGTGAAGTAATAATACGGTTTTTCGGGTAGTTAGTTGTAGGAGTATGTAAAACACATATTATAAAAACCAGAGTTCCATAGTTTGTGTAGAAGGAGGCTGAAGAAGTTAACTTGTAAAGCGGTGCAATGTTGATAGTTTTGTACGCGTATACTCATATAATACATAATATTATGTGGAGTTGTTGTGTGATAGTAATAGAAAAAATATATAGTTCTTTAACACAACCCTTTACTTTCCCTCTGTCTATCTCTTTCGTTTTTACACTTACGTAATACTTTTGACTATAATGTTTCCCATGTATTTTCTGTCTATTTTCCTAAAGCATCCCGTCCTGTCGAATCGAAATCTCATGGATGAATTCTTACTAACTTTGTGAAACAGGAACCCCCATCTCTTTCTCTCTCTCTCTCTCTTTCTCCAGTTTTCGTCTTTTCTGGCGGTGGTGGTTGCTTGCTCTGCTGTTTCTACTGATTCTACTGCTGCAAACTGCAACTATACTTATTGTTATACTCGGGTTGCGTATCAATGTGCAAAATGCTTACTTTCACTTCTTTCTCCATGAATGTTCTCACAATAATAAACATTACTTGTGCTTCATCTACCTACATGTCTAATGGAAAATGCGTGATGTGATGCTGCTGGAAAGCTGTGACTGCAGGAACCACAACGGCATCAACAACAGTATATTCGTTCTTTTAATACATTGTAATGGTAAAAAAGGTTGAAAACGTATGCACCACAAGACCTTTTACCACCTTTTTCTGTCCATGAAGAGTAAAAAGTCGAAAGTTGGTAAGTTTGCTGCAGTGCATGTATAGAGGCTTAATAGGTAGTAAGTCGGCACTAGGATTTTTAGGGTAAAATCTTCTTAAAATCTTTTTCATCCACGGTTTACTGGAGTGGTTATACACCAAGAAATAAGGACCTCTAGACTACTTTTTTTTCTCTCTCTCAAGAATGGGATGTATGTATTTCACATTTCTTTTCTTCTCTGCTTTTTTTACGTACAAGGTTTTCTCCTTTCACTCTTCCACTCTGTAGACGGGGAGGACGGTGATTACTACACATGTACGTTCAATCATTGTTTGGTCCTTCTTCTCCTGCTTCTTACGCGCTTTTTCCACAAAGTATCATTACGGCGGCTCAACTGCTTTCGTTCCGCTGCTCGATGCTTTCTTTGCTTTTCAATGCAGTGAGGCTTGAAAATGGTGTGTGCATGAATATCTACATATATTTACTTTTTTAAAGGTATAAAAATTCCAACAGATATTAGATATACGATCTAATATTGTATATGAGCGTGTCTGAAAAAGACTCCCAGTCAGTCAGCTTGCTTCATCACATTGAAAACACTCTTCAGTTTCTCCTTCTCAGCTCATGTTCCCCGCACGCTTCTCCATATATAATATTATCTATCACAACACACACTGAGACTTCACAGGCGTCCCTCTTCTTCATATGTTGTTCGTAGGTACACACACATATTTATCCTCATGTAAGATGGGAGAATTGCATACCGGAGCAGTCAGCCTGAGAGAATGAGAAGACGAAGAAGAGAAGTGAAATGCTTGCTGGAAAATGTGATGTGCCCCGATCTTCATTTCTCATATTATGAAGTTACCTACCGCTGGTGCTAGCAGTGCTCCGCTTTTCAAATGTGATACGGACCTCTCTCTTTCTCCCTCTCCAGCTGAAAAACGAGAGAATAAGAAACCCTTTGAGCTGCTGTTCAACAACAACTACTACTGTGGTAGTAGTGGTGGTGGTAATAGTAGAACATTTGGTAATGATGACAAACGAAAAATGCTTTGCTTCACGCTATACCACTATAAAGTTTACATACAAGTTTATTCTCTTCCCTTGCCCACCGAAAACCTGTGAGTGTGTGTTCGCGAGAAAGAGAGATGCACATCACTTCACTACAAGAAAATGGCAAAGTAGAAACTAAACCGCTGATGCTGGTTTGCTGACTTTGTCCTACTAGCTTCCTCTTCTTCTGCTTTCTCCTCTCCAGCAAACACATAGACACACACAGTGACGACTTACTGAGATGCTCGTCGGAGGGAACATAGCACTTTAACTTTTTCTCATATGATAGTACTGATGGTTCCACTAGTTCTGCTTCCCCTGCTACTGATGTTGGTTCAAAGGCACGTACTATATTCCCCAGAATGAAAGTAATCTGGGGCACAAAGTGCGCATGGAGTGCAGAGAAACGGGTGAGAATCTAACCTTATCATCATCTCTCTTTTCGTTCAGTTCCTCTTGAACTGAGTCGTGTTCGCGTGTTACGGCAGTAACAACAACACTGCTTTCTCCCTATGTGATTCTCTTGATGCTTTCACTCTCTCCCTCGCTCTCATATTTTCACTACTTATAACACAATAGCCACACATACACAAGCAAGCCCCTTCTACTCTCGCTTATGATTATTACCACTGGTTCTAGTGATACACGCATATCACTGCAGTTCCCTTTCCTTATGCTTAAGGTCTTGCTGTTAATGATGGAACCGCACACGAATGTTTGAGCCTCTGCAAAAGTAAAAAAGGAACCAGGAATGGAGCAGCAGAACCACTTTCCTCTTATATTCATATTCGATACTTTCGGTGTCTCATCTTCAGCTGCAGTGTTAGCTCCTACTACTCGCTCACAATTCCTATGTGTACCAACTTTTTCCTCATTCTTTTACATACACCAGTCGGACAGGGAAGAACTGAAAGTTTCAATGTAAAAGGAAAGAGACTTTTTTTTTTTGCAAAAAGAGAGAAAAGAAAAGGGAATAACTCGAATAACAGGAACGAATGGACAGATGGTTGAATGGTTGTTGGGAAGAGACTTTCACTTTCTGATCTGAAAGACTCCACAGAAAAGCTATAAAGGCAAATGTACTCAAGAGAAATGTTGGGACTCGGAAACAGAATGTATATTAAGAACAAATGTACGTATGTGTGTAAGTACGGAATGAATGAATGTATGATTCCGCTTGCAGAATCACATCTTTATCAGAACAACTACTATATACAGACATAATAAGTACAAAACTAAAAAAGAGTGTGGCTCAGTTGGAGCAGCAATGAATACGAAAGAAGCATCAGTAAAGCTACATGCACATTCATATTACTGCACATCATTATATTCTGGAAGTTATCCGAGCACATACACCACATTTTCTGTCTGATATGAGACAAGTGCTGGATGTGAAAGCAGGCAAATGACTGCTTCTTTCAATCTTCTTCACTGGAACAAAAAGGAAGAAACCAAACTGAACAGAGCATCTTCGTTTTAAACATGCCTGTCTCCCAGGCCATGCCATCATATAAACCATTTTCAAAACGCTTTACAAGATTTATAGCAGTTGAGAAGGAGAAAAACTTTACAAACTATTTGTGTACCTCGCATTCTGTACATATTTATGCGAAGGTATACATGTTTATTTTACAAGAGCGTAGAGCTCGAAAGAAAACTAAAGAATTTTCGTGTATTTATTTACCCATGTCCAAATTTAAAATATAACAGCAGAGTATGTATAAACAGTATATACATCATTTTCTCCATCATAATAAAAACGGTTTAATAATATTTTCTGTCAACTGAAATCGCTGTCTTCGTTTCTGAGTGCACGCATCACTCTTCCATTCTCTGCGACATGGCATAGAAGAATGACTAGGAAAATGAGCTAACCACATTGAATATACAATGGTAGCAATCCACTTACGTCCATGTCTCATTTTGTTACACATAATAATATCGAGAGAAAGGAAGAGAGAAAGCGACTATTGCTTTTGCTTGCACACAAAATGCTTTTCCTCCGACGCACTAACATACATATACACTCACGCAGAGCTATACAGCAGTTGAGTTTTGTGTATGCCTGCTTGACTACTTTAGAGCTACACAGCTTCGTACGTTCGTTCGGCTGTCTATGTAACAAATTTTGACTTTCTCTTTGTTCGCCCCTTCCAGCAAGCTCGCATCTTTCTCTGTTTGTTTGAATGGAAAACTGTAAAATTTTCTGTTCAGCTTTTCTCCTAATATTATCGCATTGTGCATACAGATATAAATGTGTAGGCATCTAATCCGCTTCCATTATACTTCTCCAGTCAAATAAATAGGTAGGTACATATATATATATACACGGATGGATGAGAATGTATATCCGTATCATCTGTGTATGCATGTACATGCGGTAGCAAAGCAACTACACGATTTCTCTTAAATTTATGGACTGCTCTGCTTTCTGCAAACACATAGTCAAGCAAACAGTTGAAAGAACATTCTTAGTATATATTATTATATCAGAATCAGCAACAATACTCCTCTCTACCTTTCTTTCTTATTATTTTCATCGCCGGTTAAACTGACTAAAAGTTGCAAACTCCGATTTGCTCCATGGAGCATTGAATAGTAACGGTAATATTGAAAGAGTAGAACAAGAGAGAGCTGTTGTGTTAAAGCGGAGGCACGTGCATCTAGGATTATAAATATCGACATTTGACGACAACCTCGGCCTCGTCATGATCATAAAAGAAAGGAAAGGCTCAAAAAATTGAGAAAAATCTGAAACTATACAGATACTCATATTCATATAGAATTTTTATATAAGGTGAGCAAAAACATACTTGAGTGAAAACACAATGTTTAACTCTGCAAGTTGTTGAGTGAACAAGAAAAAGGAAGAAAAGAAGTAGATGAAAAGGGGCTGTGTTGTTGAGAAATGAATAGATTGCAGCACGAGGAATAATGAAATGATGATACATTTTGTATAAATTACAGAATTTACTTGTAAATGTCTATTCTTTTCAAGTGTTTCATGTTTTCTCTCGTACGTGTAGGGATAGAAAAGATATAAAAAAGGTTTTCTTTTCCTCCACTCTTTCAGTTTGATCAGCCTTCACTATTTGACGAAGTAATAGTAGTACAAACTTATTGCGAAAGTGAATCAATGTGGTGGTTGGCATATTATGATATTTATATTCACTTTCATATTACTATACTGAGAATGTGTACTGTGTACTATTGTGAAACCACCTATACATTAGTAGCATCACTGATAGTTGTGCGACGATCAAACATAAAAAATGGAAATGGGAAAGAGCTGTTGTAAGAAATCGCAGGAAACGGCTGCCTACTTGACACATTTTCTGTGTTCCTAAATGGAGCGATCTATTTTCTTTTCGTTGTTTTTCTAATATTTTGCGTCACACTAAAACTTTCATTGCGGGAAAATGTCTTTGTGATTCGAGTCAACATTCTCTAACATGCTAGCCATATCTATCACATGCAAGTACAATTTCTCTATGAAACGCCATTCAAATAACTTTTGAAAGATGGAAGGCACAAAGTAGGATGTGAGCGTAGGTTCCATTATATAACAACAGCGCTTTTTGTGTTTGTGTCGCTGCACCGCTCTCCCAAGAAAAATAAACAATTTGGTTGAGTCAGGTAAAGATCTCACAAGTCACAAACCAGTTTTTGCTTAGAAATCACCTAATACTAATACCATCCTAAGATAAATTATTTACTTGTTTGTGCTGATGGAAAAGGGGAAAAGGGGAGTAAACTATATATGACCTCACGACTGTAGGTCCAGTAGATTCATATCAAGTTCTCACTGCTCAATGTAAAATGCTACAGTGGCCATTGTTCAAAAGCATAATTAAAGACACAAGTTATTGGAGGGAAAAACAAAAGGGAAAACAATGGGAGGGGTAGCAGACTCACAAGTAACACATACTGAGCACACAGGAATTGTACGTATTGTCAAAAAGGATGGAGGACGGAGGAGAATAAAGTGAGAGTCAAAGTATTAAAAGTGAGTGGACCAACTTCCTTTATTGTTTTTCTAAGTAAATGAAAAACCCATTAGAGAGACTTTACTCACACTCACACACACTTACTTACTCCTTCTTACTTTCGCGTCACTTTCCATCATCGAACCTACTATATAAACCACTGTAAAGAAAAACATGTACGAAGATATAGACATGAATTTTTGTTACACATAATAAGACAAGGAAGTGTAATGATTGTGTAAGGATCGCAGGTTGTGGCCAACATTGACATTGGTCTAACAAGACCATTCGCCACATAGTACTCAGAAATTTACAATTTTTGTCAATGTGAATGTCATTGATAATACAAACGTGAATTATTAGTATTTTTATACAAAAACATTCTAGTTGTATTCCATGTAATCTGAATCCAACAAAACACTTCCATGAAACTTTATTTGCAAGATGCTGCATTGCTGTTGTCAATTAGAGAATCAAGTTGCCCCACAAATCCCATTTCGTTTTTCCCATCATCCAACAGCAAGCAGAAGATAAGAGGAGGAAACCTGCTTTTGTTAAAACTCCATAAGATGGCAAGAAGAAAACCTACCTGACCTGCATACTTACAAAACCCCATAAGTGGTGGAGAGTGTGTTGAGCAAATAGGTAGCCGAAGGTGGCTATCATAAGTAGGGATTTCAGTCTAATTTTCGAAAGTGAATCAGCGACAGCTGTAAACGCATTTCATCCAGAGGGTTCCAAAGTTCCAAGGGTCGGTGTTTGAGGCATTCGGCATTCCTAACACTACCATATTGCCGTTTTTACTACTTTACTTCTCTTAAAACCAAAAAGAGAAGAAAGCAACATCATCATTGAGGCATGCATGTGTACCGTGTTTCCAAGTTTAGTACATCGCCATCATCACAAGTGAGAGTAAGTTGGTTGTCCCTTCATTTCTCTTTCTCTCTTCTTCAAGTAAGTAGCGGCGTGCGTAAGCGGAATATTTGGCAATCTAGTAGTTTTTAACAACAGATAAAACTTTCAAGTTTCTCAGATACTTTAGAGCATTATTTGTCAAGAAAGGTGATGTTACAGAAGTGGAAAAGGGGTTAAAGGATATTAAATCTGGATCTAGATGTAGAGATGGTAAACACATATGAAATTACTTTCACATTTCTCTGCTTCCAAATACATTTAGTTAAAATGACAGGGTTTCGCTCGCGAGAGCCAGAGAAAGTTGCTTGGCTGTATATTTTACAAATGGATAATTTAAAAACAAATCTTCCCAAGAATGGTCTTTGAAGGTTAACTACATTTTCATTTGATGACAATAGTTCGTCGATCTTGGATATCTGATAGATCATAAACAACGTAGAAATGGATTGAATAATGCTCTACGTGATTTTAGACATCAATTACTGCTCCAAACTCATCATGATAAACCTTTTACATTTTGTCTGGAAGCTTTTGCCGTTCCTTTTCCATTGTAGCTTTCCCTGTACACTCCAGATTTGACAGTCAGTTTGGAGCCCAATCAATGGAAAATATAAATAGGCAGAGATAGAAGCAATTTATACCGACTATAGCAAACCCCATCACAGATTTTAGTATCCATTCACTTTGCCCGTTATAAAAAAAAACTCACATTTTGCTGATTTCGTATTCATTTCTTGGTCAACAGCAGCAGCAGTAACGTCTGTCTGCCAGCGTCGAGCTTTACGCTATGACTTTCGCACGATGCTCTATGTACGTAAAGGGAAATGGCATGGGGCACAGTCATGAGAAAGAAAGTGACAAGGGAGACAATACATATACCCACGTTTAACACATTATGACGTCAGGATGTTTGAACACCGGATAATATGCATGAGCATTTTTCATAAGATTAACTTTGCATTTTTTGTACAATGCCTAACCTATTGCAGATTGTAGAAAGCCTTCAATATTTCTGCCTTTTTAAAACGTAAATTCAAAAATTTCTTTGGAACATCAGTATCAGCAATTTCCAGTTTCATATTTTCCTGTTTGGCCTGACAATCTGCATAGGTATTTTCATAAATTACTTACAATATATCCTCCTGCTCTTCTAGTTGTTATCATTGAAAGGAGTGAGCATTTTAGTATTACTTTTACTTACTCTGCAGATAAGGTACTCGAGACCAGGAAACACTTGAACCCATGACAAGATCCTAAAGACGGTTGCTACTGATGTGTGATGATGAGTAGGAGTGCTTCGAAGCGGCAATCATTTTCTATTTCTGCCTCCAGACATAGCCTCACTCACTACTAATGCTACACGTATACGAATCACATTCCGAAACTTTTTTGTAAACCTCTTGAATGGATTTTCGGAGTGGTAAGTAGTGCTTTTGGATCGATCCTTCCATTTCATTTTTGCCCTGTATCTCTCACTCTCTCTTTCGCCAAACAGATACAAAAACTACTCACATCGCACGCCCTCCAAAATAATCGCAAGATATGACTTCAAAACACGTTATATTCTAACGTATTCAATAATAGCGGCAGCATTGCATATTATTTATTTATATAGATTTATTTATATTGTGTGACTTCAATAAAATGGAATACCTGAAGGGAACACGAAGGATTTATTGAGTGAACTGAATTATATCTTGCTGTTACAGCGTACACACGCATGAATGCATGAAACCTACAAAATGTGAAATATTACTAGATAGAGCAGACAGGAGGTCGAACTACAGCTAATATATCATAGCTCAGCTAAACTTAACATCTCTTTTCCTCTCCTCTCATTCTACATAATAATAACATTATACAATAATAGCATTGCTCTAATATAACAAAGCAGACAGCAGGTAGTCAGTCATTGTGAAGTTACGAACTATATAAATAGTAAGACTGACCTAGTTTAGTCTTGGTATCTTGAAGGGAGCAGCAGTAATAAATGGTCAAGTCCCATTAAACCACTCAAAAGAACAATATCAGACAAAATACTACATATGTAAACAAGAACAAAATTGAAATAAAAATAGACATCATATCGCGAATCATTAGTTTCGCAGAACTATTTAACAACAACAACGGCAAAAGTGAAAAATGTATAACTATGAAGATTTGACGTTTTTACAGGAGAGTTATGAACCGACATCAAATTAAATTACCTGTAAAGCCTCGTATAAGCATGCAAAACTTAGTTTACATAATAATATACAATGTGCTATCTTATGCACTTTATACTAATACACAGACGATTTATAGTTTCATTTTACGTAAATGTTAATCAAAAAAGCTTCTGAGAAATTAATGTCGACATATTTCTGAAGATGCGTACGAATTGCTTGCATAAGAATTCTACAATGCAAAATATTGATGACCATTTTTTCCTAGAAAAGAGGAAAATCAAATTCGGCATTGTTGGGGAACAGGTGCTTATCTACAGGTGCCTAATTTCATTTGCCACGTGTTCCAAATTAAAGTAGGCACTCTTGACGGCTTCCCAGTATGTGCAGAGCTGATAGGGCAAATTGTGTCGTCGAGCAAAGGCTTTCACCTTGTCTCTACAAAGCTTCCCTTTGTATTCGGGCATTGTGGGGAAGAGATGGTGCTCAATCTGATAATTCAAGTGGCCTGTCCACCAGTCCACCCACCAGGATGAGCGAATATTTGTTGTATGGTAGAAAGCATATTCGACCCAGTGTAGCTTTTTCCCTTGTTCTACAACGGGCAAATGAGTATGGGACAGGATGAGATTACCGAGAACGTAAATTGACCCCAGCCAAGTGATAAGCATCCAGTCTACAAATCCTATCACCGGGACGAGAGAGTAATGAGAAAGCATGCAGATCAAGTCAAGCCAGCATTTATTTTTTATCACAAATTTCAGATGATGGTTGAACTTCCAAGTTAACGTTACTAGTAATGTGTCACAAAGTACAAACAGAACGTGCTGTGGAAAACAATAACGAGTGTGGTACATGATAAAAGTTGACAATATACAAAAATACTATTGAGCGAATACCGGCTTTAAAATAATAGCTTACTTGATAATGAAGCCAAAATTTGTTTGCCTGCTTAGGATCCTTTACAACTCGCTTATTAAATGCTATCAGTGGCATTGTCTTCAAATCCGCATCTTTCGTTTCATGTTGGGGCATAGCGTGATGCTCCGAATGAGTGGTGTTCCAACTTGACGCAGAAAGACCGAAAACAACTCCTGGAACAAGCAAACAAGAAAAATAGAGCATACATCCTACCTAATACTTTTTATCATCCCAACATCATTCACCAGTATTCGTCATTTCACAAAAAAAAAATCTGAAAAAGTAATACAATACCATAGCTGAAAATTTGTAAAATTCGGTCAATTCTAGGATTCCCAGTAAATGAATTATGTCCACCCTCGTGTCCAAGCCACAAGTACTGACCTGTAAAAATTTCAAGAGACTTGGGCATTACATACTTTCACAGCTTGGAAATCTCGACAGAAAAGGTGATACTAGGTACTACTTGGTTAGAAACCTCTCAGAGAATAAGTGGAAAGGGAAAAGAATAAAAATACAACTCTTGCCACGATAAAGAGAATATTAGGCACATAAAAACAGTGGGTAGTAAGGGACATATCATTTACTTCCCACGAGTTTCTCTTAAATGGTAAAATTGTATGTTTTTCCTCTTAAGTATTCCAGTTATCCAGTTCATTTGGAAGAGTGTTTTGTGCAAATTTCAAGTACCTCCCGCTAATGTCATAAGTATTACACTTAACGCTCTCCAGATCAGCAAGTGCCCCAGCCAGCATGACATAGCAAGACCACATAAAAACATCACAAGACTCTGAAGTATCCGGATAGCAAACCGCTGAGGATTTGGATCCATTAGTCCTTCAGCCTCCAGTTCCGCTGACAAAGCTAGGAAACCCTGCGTAAGTTCTTTGTGTCTCTTCTTTGTTTCCACATCGAGACCAACTGAAATACAATATTTCACAATAGATCGAATTCTCATTGTCTTTGATACTACTCCGCTATTTTTTGTTTGTCGCTTCTCATGTTCCATTGGAAAATAAGGATTCCCACTTCACCCCAAAGTTTTGGTCAGCTATAATACATAAGTACCATCACTGTTTCCTTTAAATAAACTTACTTTCTTCATCTGTAGCTAGCCTTTTTGGAATTCCTTTCATTTTCGCCATTACGGTCTTTAGAGAACGGTAGTGAAACTGTTGAATGGGTATTGTGGCATCCTCGCCGGATTCGGCATATAATTCTATTATATTACCACCTGGATGTCTTTTAATGAATTCTGACACATCGTAATAATATCCGTCATAGAGCACTTCCAGCCTCTTCTTGCACGACACTTCTGCTGATGTTTTGTTTTTACATTCAATGGGCTCTGGATTAACATTACGCTTACGTAGTAATGATCCGTCATCCTGGAACTCACTTTCCGAGGGAACCACATTCAAAGCCTGGAAGCTCCGCAGTCGGCACTCTCCATCACTTAACTCTTTTGGAGTAGGACTCATCTTGAATTCCGTTCTTTATTATTCATAACAAAACACCGCTACGCACCGACCTAACTCAAGACAGGCTTACACAAACTCTGACCGACGAGCTCACCAATTACTCAACAATTTTCCCAACATCTAAAATCATAGTGATAGTTGACGGTCTTCGTTAAACTATCTTATAAGATTTTTTTTCACCTTCGTTAAAACTGGTAAAGGGAGAATGCTCAAGATCAAAGACTCCATTCTGCTTGGAAGGTAGGTTGTGGTTGCCACCTTGAAAATGTGTCATACAGTGAACACACATAGCCAGCACGCAAACAAATAGAATAATGTCACCAATGCCGTTAAGCGTGACTGTGGAAGCACCACATTTTTCTAAGATATCCTGATTATTTCAGGCGTTTGCAGGCTCCTTGTATGAACATGACTTTAGTAACGTACGCAAATAACGAATGGTCATGCAAAAGTAATGGGAACATGAATTCCAAATTATCTTAGTTAAACCAGATATATATCTCACTATCAATTGTGAATCAGACCTACAGATATGGATATTCATACATAGTTCGTTGCAAGCATTTCACATTTGGATGATATATTATAGTTTAATTGTCTTAGAACTGGTGTCATCAAGATATATTTCCACATTAGAGATACAACCTATATATTTGCCGAAGTGAGACGAACCCATTTGGATTAACTTTATACTAATGGTTTGCAGGACTTTGTTCGTGTTTTTCGTTTTTATACATACGTATATTAGCTTAAATTAGGAATAAAATTATTTTGTTCAGGCACACGCGAGCCTTAAGATTTACCTCAAGTCACAGATGAAGTTTATGCCAACTCATTAAATGGTTCCTCTATAGCTTTATAGCGGACGCAGACTGCTATTGTGTTACGCTTAAGCAATTCTTGCAAAATATATAGCATGCTTCTTTTTCTTGTTACTGAACTAGTAATGTTCTAGAAACGTCTAAAAGAATTCCGATGTATGTAAGCATAACCTTTGTCTCGCAGTGAGCAAACAGTCAAAAAATCAGTGGAACAAGAAACATTATGACTTTTATGACTATTTCAACACTATGCAAATCATAGCAAAACTACAAATGCATAAATTGATAAGAGGCATAAAGATTTTATCCAAACAATAATCTGTCTGTTTAAGTTGATTGATGAGTAATGAGACATTTAACAGATATAAAGTGATTATGTTCCTGTTGTTTTTAATTAGACTATAATACTGTTACTCTGTATCAAGACAAGTAATGAAGTTATGGCTACATCGATTATTGCATGTTGAGATGAATAAGAATGTAACGCATAAACAAATGGCTAATTATGTTTCGTTTGAGTGGAATTGTTATAAAAAATCAGAATCGTAAATTCTTCCACTGATACTCATATTGCAATGAACTGACTAACTTTCCGAAAACAGTTCAAAATCCATCGCTAATATTGCTCTATCCATTTGCCAAATACATTAAAATTAAATTGTTTTGATCAATTCTTATATAATCGTTTACGTTCAGCCTCATACTCCTTTTACAATAGTATTACGGAATGCCTTCTATCCACAAGAACAGGCAAATACGAAGTAAGAGAAAAACAAGCAATCTTATAAGTGAATTATTAGGTAGTAGATAAGCAGTTGTCAATAAAAACAATGTCTAAATAGGTGAAATGTGAACACACTTAAAGTACATCCTTACTACAAAAACTATTCATCTGAAGATCTGAACTAAAGTGTGCTATACCATTCATTAATTAGATTAAGTAGATGCATATAACATTTATGTTGTATTTATATAACAAATATGCATATTATTTAATGATTAGTTTGGTAGACCATTGTATACAGATGAACTGGAAAACAAAGTCATCCTGGGTTTATGGCCACTGTGTGCGTATTTCATGCGTTTCACAATTTGCTTGGTTCCCTTTTGTCTTTTCTTGCATTGCATTATAGATTGTTGTGATTGACATTTTAAACACAACATAAGCAGTTATCAAGTTTTGTAGCGAATGAGTTTATATGTACCTATTTCTATTATATTTGTTTGTGGATTTTTATGCTGCATCAATTTTTGTCTATCGATAAAAACTTTAAAAACTAATTGAAAGCTGTTGATAAAATTCACATATTGATCTTACAGTCATTTTCCTTAAAACTGGATTTCGTTTTTTTTTAAATAGTGCTTAACAAGCTTTAGATCTATATTTTGAGGAAAGCTGTAAGTATCTTTCTATGCTTCATTAACTGCATCCTTATTAAAAGGGTGGGTAAAGTGTATTCCTTAAAAATTCATCGCGTTTTTACTGGGTTTGTATCGCATTTTAACCGTACCGTTAACGTATAGATAGAAAATATGTGCAAGAGTGACGAATGAAGTTTTTTCATTGAGATGCAGAATACAGAGACGCGCGTGCATATCCAAAATCAGACTATTAAAACGTAATATTCAATCACCAAACTGTTGTAAGTTGCAAATAAAGATGATGAGTAATGACTGATTAGGAAGGTTCAGTGGACGAATTGCTAATGGATAAGCTGTATTTGTACACTGTTCTTTTTCTCAATCTTGCTCTGAATGGAAAGGTCAGGAATGTGGCATAGAAAACGTGGTTAATCACAGGATAATTATTACTTATGCGAATGTATGCATGTAATTCGTTTGATTGGTGTATGAACAACGTATTATTATATAAGAGCACCATTTATTTGTAATATATAGATCTACCATATTCATTAAGCCTAGCGCACACTCCAATCACGTACTACGTATGAGTTTTTCTGTAACCAATAATGTTGAATGTCGCATATAAGAATACGATTTCTTATTTGATATCATACTTCTACTTTTAACTAAATGAGGTTCAGACGATGATCTTTCGTCTCAACATGATAGTTTGCAGATGATTTAAAAAACTAAAATAATAAGCATATTTAAACTGCCAATTTCATACGGTTTGAAAATGAATCTTTATTTTTGAATAGTGAATTGAAGCATTTTGAACAAGACTTATTGTTTATATTTAATTTTATTTACAATATAATTTTGAGACTCTTGTTGATTGAAGCACGAATTAAATTTAATATACATTGTGTCTCGAACATTGTTTCAACATAAACTTTAACTGTGGTAATATATTTAGTCAACAACCCAACAGTATTCAGAAACGTACAGAAGAGAACTGACAGCAATGAAGAATCGTATATCTAGTTTTAACACATTAAATATGTTTTACTCTTAAAAACCAACCGCCAGAGAAGATTTTATAACTAGGTATGCTTGTAAAAGAATTTGTGCTAATACCTATATTGGTTCATAAGTACAGACATTTACATTATTAATTTGTGCTTTCGAGTATTATTTTCTTAACCTACAAAACCATTCCGCATTTCATTACTGGTTTATATGGCACAGGAAAATCTAAAACTTGTTTCGGTAAGGAGAATTCTAGGGCCAGCCTTCCTCTTAAGTAACTTGCATCGTTGCAATTACAAACTTTCTTCTTTAAATATTATACATTCCGTTTGAAATATTACTTAAATGAGATTTTCGTTTATTCTACATTCTCCGTAAAAAGACATTCTGTAGCATTCTGCACGCTGTCCATTCTCAACTTACAGTAAGGACAAATTACTTTCTTCTGCATTTAAAATTATTTTTGTTATCGAATTTCTGGTATAATTTTTTACGAGACTTGCAAAGTTCATGAATAAACTGTTGTCTCTTTTATATTTTATAAAAATACCTTCTGTGAGGCTTTGTTTGAAATTAAATTGAGTACTACAAACCACTCCAGCTATTCAATATCCATTATAAAATTGCATACACAATTACTTTCATATTGTATTTATGCACTTTGGAAAAAGTGTAAAAATGGAAAACACTGAGAAGTTTGTGCTTTAAAAGTTTTAAATGTTAATAATTTTCGTTACTTTGCAATGATAGTATAATAGTGATCTTAAAGATGGACTGGAACGTAGGAGTAAAACGTTGAAGAATAATCAAGTGCTATTATTGTATGGTTCATATTTTCCGTTTTGGTTATCCTTTTAATTCATTTGAACCTTATGAATTATCGTCTTCAATAAAAGTGGACAATGTACAGCCTTATTTTTGTCGATTGTCGAAATTGACTGTTCTTGTTCCTATCCGAAATTCTGAGTAAAACATTGAATGCTTTGCATGTAATGGTAATAGTACTTCACTGATTATAAGTAGGTAGCCAAATTGTCAGCTACTGCGCTCATTAGCGTTTTTTGTTTTTAAAGGAAATGTAAACTAAATGATAGCTTTACGAATTCTAATTCACTACATGGATGCATGTTGCAGAGTAAACAGTTTAATGGTCTGTAGTCTGCGTATTCAGTAGAATGGATAACTATTTCTGTGCGTGTACACGTAAGCTTTGTTCAGATCTTTGACGAAAGCGCAAACAACTTTCTCCGCAAGTAGCCGAAATATGAGTTTAGTGGACCACAAAGACAATGCAACGTAATTAACTCCGAATTTGGCAAACGTTTGTGCGAGAACGAAGAACTCGACTCCAATCGACGACTTGATGAACGCCAGTGATGAACACCATACCTTACAGCGCCTCCTTGCATCCTCTGTTCCATTCTATCCAAAGTATAACAGAAAAACAATTTGATTCCTCTGGCCATCATCAAAGGTATGATTTTTAAAAAAGTGTTGCATGTGTTCATATTACCTGGCAAGCTCCAAATAACAGTATGATTGCCATAATTAGCTGAAGAGTATATACGAAGAAGATGGAAATCCAAATGAAAATGTAATACCGCTGAACTGGAATATATATACACATGAATAATAATCAATATATATAATAATAATAATAATAATTTGATTTATTGTCATTTAGTACCCTCGAGAGGAAATTACACTTGATGACATTGATATAGTTTTAAAATGTTACAGATTATACAAAATTAGTCATAAATTGCTTTAAACTAACTGATTGCATTTAAAAGCTACTACATGACAAAATCTAGGTACTTACGTTCGTCAGTAAAATAGTAAAAGGGTTGCGGATCATTTATGATGCCATATTTATAAAATAATCCTGTGGTCATGTCGCCATCCTTTCCTTCGTAAAATGCAAGTCGCAACAGATAAAATCCAAGGAGGAATGTGGAGAAGAGCTTATAAATAAAAAGATGCATATATATTTATTAAGCATTCGCTTTAAGAATTCAGTGAAATGTATCAGAAAACTGTAACTTACAATGTCGAGGACGGCAATAATCCGTACCGCCGTTCGACATCGGTACGGATTATAACCGTCGTCATTTCCCATTTGGGAGATCTCTTGACCTCCGTAAGCCTCTAAGTACGCCAGTTGTAAGCTTTTTAGTGACCTGCCTTCGAAAAAATTAATTTGACTAAAAGTGGATGTGGCGCTTCTATTGTGTTCAGATCTCCTCCATTTGTAGATATATTTCTAATTATCTTTTCTAAAGAAGGTAATCACGGGAATCTTTTGAGATCATTTTCAATATGGAGATCAGATTCCTCTAATGAGATATTGTTGTCTTTTCTCTCACGAAGATCGCCTTGCCCATATCTGTGTTAGGCAAGTAGTTAACGTTGGGGTAGTCTGGTGGCTCATCTGGAGTCCTTTGACTCAGTGTGTTTATGCATACAAAATATAAAGTTCCAATGTTCCAGTTCTTAAGTACATCACGCACAATGTTGTCCTGTGGGTATTTTATACACACTCATTCTGTTACGAGTGAACGGTGGTTCCCTTCCTTCTTGTTTTTTGGTTGCCGGATGCATCCGAACCGA
>JAQIXX010002817.1:0-22381 GCA_034700605.1 Willowsia nigromaculata | reverse complement strand
ATCTCTTATCTTTTTGGGCTTATTTTAAAAACAATAGACGGGATTAGTTGTCGGGATAGTGAACAAGCGGCGTAGTCCAGTTTACCAACGAAACATTGAAGGTCGAGAAAATTGAAGCTGAAAGTGGTTGAACTGATGTTGAAACAAGTTCCTTTGATGAATAAAATAGATTTTTATAAGGATTTAGCAAAAACAATGATGAATGCATTAAATGAAAGGAAAATTATTTGATAGGGAGTATTTTACTACATACTTCATTTAGCTGCTCTAATTTACATCCAATAAGTTATCTCTGAGCATCGGCATCGGACATCATGCATTTTCCCCAATTTTAGTTTTCATATTCGAGGTTATAAAAAAACCTCTTGAGAACTATAATCAATTAGGGAGCATATCTGTTATTGATATTGCGTGGCAAGGTGCCTAATCTGGGTATCTAGTCTGCACAGATTTCCTCATCGATAATTTCTGAAATACCCTCACATTCGATTCTCCAGTAAATTATACAATGTGTATAAATATTATAGATGAATAAGTGATTAGTTCTTTGAGTAATTAGTGAAATGCAAATGTCTAGTTCCTTTCTTCTTCTCTGCAAATATATCGCTTACTATAGGCTACCTACCTGTCTGTAAAAATTACTTGAAAAGCAATCATCTCTCATCGACCTCATCCAGACTTTGCGTGTAGTGTGTTCTTTTTTTGGCCACTCCATAAAAAAAAGTTAAAAATAGAAGAGCATATATGAAATAGCATGCTCCAAAAAACTTTACCCAACAATCAACTTTACAATAACCGCATGTACATAGACTCCTCTACATTCACGTTCCCTTCTTCCTCCTCATTTCTTTCCGCCTTATTTCCCATCAATAACACGCATACATATACGAACTTAACTCTGCATAACCTGGTTTCATCTTCTTCTGCTGCCACTTCAAATCCTTAAAAATCATGCAATGCAATTCGGCGTACTTTTTGCTACCAGACCAGACCACCACCACACATACCTCTTCATCTGCTTTCGCTGGTTGTTTTATATGTCCTCAGCAGGGGCCCAGAATCTTCTCCGAGTCTGAGGAACCTGCTTTCCTCCGAAATCCCGCTCCTATGCCTAAAAAATCCCGCTCCCATTAAAAAAGTAGTCTAAAAAATTTTTTCGCTCGCTTCGCTCGCGAAATATAGGTATTTTTACACCAAAATCCCGCTCTCTCGGGAACCGGGTTCCCCAGAATAGGAACTTTTTGGGCCCCTGGTCCTCAGCCTACAGAGACTACCTGTCTCCCCTCAAATCTGTGGTTTCTTTTTCGTAGAGATGCCAAACATCTAGTTTGCACAGCATCCCTTTTCTGCCAAAAAAACCTATGCCTGTCTAGAGAGCGAAAGATGACTACTATATGTCCTCCTCCTTTTTTCGCCAACTTAAAACCTACATATAATTTTATATACATTTTGAACAGAAAGTTAGCAAAAAAAGAGCATACCTATTTCCTCATGTGATATTTTACCACAGAGTATAATGAAAGAACACAGCCATAAGTTTCACTTGTGTGTGTGTGTGCAGAAAAGGAGACGAGAGTATCGGATATCTTTTTAGCATCTCGCATTTCATCTCATTCTTCTTCATCATGATCTTTCTGTATGAAAACGAGAGGAAGATAGAGGGAACGCGCGTGTGTGTCTGTGTGTGTTTAATAAGAAGACCTACATAATATTTTTTCCTTGTGTCTTCATCATCATTATCGTCCTCCTCACTATGTGCTCTTTACTTTCATACATCTTCCCTCTCAACTCATTATTTTGAGGAGATGCTTATTATTAATTTTTATATTTTCTGTCTGTCTACCGTTTCCCTTACATTTATGATGAGAGTGTCCTTCTTTTCTCGCTAACTCTCTATACAAGCTTTGTCTTGAAGGACGGTTTTTTATTACGGTTATCATCATCATGATCATTCCGTGTCACTATTATCTTCAGTAAAAGAGAAGGGGAGAGAGGAGAAGAAGAAGAAACTTAAAACTTATCCTGGTCACCATACCACCACCACCCAACCACGTTGTTACCTGAGAATCATCAACTTTCCCGTCTCCCTTCTTCCTTCCTACTTCCTAATATCCTCGTCTCATTTTTCACGATGAAAACGATCTTGATCACTGTCAGCTCCGGTTTATTCGTACAGGTAGAGATGTTGCATATGGATGTCCTTTAAAAAGCTTCTCTATGGACAGGTTTCTATTTTCTCTGTCGTCACATCATCATCATCATGATCACTCCGAATTCATTCATATTAATGATATCATTTCTCTCTAATATCCATTATGACATTAAGATCATTGCCACATCAGGCACTCAACCAATTTTCAAGATGGGCCATTAAATCAACAAAACATAATTACCAATTTAGTAAATTAACGTACAGTTTACCACCACAGAGCTCACGTCATCCTTTTTACGTAGCATTTTATGTCTTCTTTCCCAGCTCTAATTATATTAAATAATAATAATAGGATGGCTTTAAAGAGAACAGCAAGAGTGCTAAATTGCCAACATATATAATAATACCGTTTATTTTTCAAAAAAACGTCTTTTTATCCTCTGTTTAGCGAAACGGACATGTAGTACCTAGCACACGCATGCACTAGTGCACTACACTGCACACACAATGCACCCAAATGCAACCATTAAACAAAATAACGCACATGCAATATTTTTTTTCATTATTACTTAGATAGCTCGACACCTGCAATCCTCCGCAATTAATTTCCCATACACAATAATAATCATAGTAGTCATGGTTACTCTACAATCAAGTGTTACGCAATGCTAAACGAAGTGATGAAAAAAAGAATGCAAGATAGCAAATTACTATCTTCTACTAGTAAATATTTTCGGTTTAGACAAAACATCATAAAAAATATGGCCATTCAGAGAAGAAAAAAATGATATGAGCGTTGTTTTCGGTTGCCACTTAAATAATATGTAGTTTTTGTCCTCATCAAAGTCAAAGCTGAGTCAACATGCTTAGTAGGTCTTCTGTTTTTTGAACTGAAGGAAGTCGAAGAAACGCACAGTGAAAAAAAAATAATTAATATCTTTTTGACGTAGAGATGTAATACTTTTGTTTGCTTGACAACCAGAGTGGAGCAATAGAAGAGCGTTAAAAAAAAGGTAGTGGAAAATAATATGATGGTGTCAATCTGTTTGGTATTGTTAGTGCATTGCATTGACGCTTTTTTTTATTACACCGGTCGGTTGTCGGTTGCTGTGGATGAGCATTATTATGGCATCTTTGTGCTCACTTGAGCACTTTTGCATACGAATTGTTGGTCACAGTTTTGCTGTTTTCTTGTCAGTCCAGACCAGAAGAGCATTAAAACTTGCCATTGTTTTGTCTCTGTTGAAATTGAACAGAGAGCCGTGGCAGAAGAATGAGTTTTGTTCGTGGAGATATTTATTATTAGACACAGAGAGACAAGAGCTAACGGCAGTTGCAGTTTTGAGCATTGAGATTTTATTTTACTATTTATTTCCATTTTATGGGCCAATTTCGAAGATGAGAATGGCATTCTTCTGTTGCGAGTATTACTACTAGTTTCATTTCCCATTGTCAATTGTGCAGAAACAGAGAGGAAAACGGAGGGAGGGAGCTATACAGTCAATGAGTGAATGGAACGGTGATGCGGTATTGTAAAAATGGCATGAAAAATGTAGTCTTTGTTGTTGAGAGTCTTTTTGACAAAACTGTTTTACCAATTTTAAAACTGTAGTTACGACTTGAAAAGAAGTATGTATGGCACACAGAAGCGTATAATAATTCTTGTTTGTCCTATTTTAAATCTTCCTTCTTTATACTTCTCTTTCAGTGTAATAATAGGTATTAGAGTTGCGTTGGCGTTTCGCTAAACACAACAAGTCGGAAAATTGCGTTGCGACATTTGCGTGCATTCCCACTGTAAATATTTGAGTGCACTTGCGTAAATTTTTTATTTGTAAGGCATCATGTTTTTCTGATAGCGTTGTTTCCACTTGTTTCATACATTTATGATTTATTTATGCATTTTAATGAGTGATATTTCATGATATGCTGGGATTATAATCGATCGTAGTGGTTTTATTTGGATTTGCACACACGCGAGTAAAATGAATGCAGATAAAAAGATAAGGTGCGATCCGAATATTATATTTATTGCGTAAAAACATCTATCCTAAATTAAAAATAATAAAAATATTAAAATCCGATTAGAAAATACTAATTGCTAATTTCACTTTTAAAGAAACTTAAAATAAATTTGACTACTGCTTTGCAGGGTTTTAAATATCACATTAAACAAAAAATAATAAAAGCTCATAAACTGTTAAAGATAAGTAATAAATAATATTAATAAATTATAATCTAAACTTTTTAGCACTTAATGGCATACAGGTACGATAGTGAGTTATTAATGATTAGGTGCATTGTTATTATTGCTTGGATTTCTTGTGGTGCCACCAGTAAAGCTGGAGAGGCCCATCACAGGGAAGTTTGATTCTGTCGTGGATGACGTGTCAAGCAGTCGTTGATGATGACGACGGCTTGGGATGACAATGACAGGTTGATAAGTGAAAATACTGCTAATCATGTTCCCGTCCACACCACTGCTCCCACTTGCCCCACTCGTTTGTTGGCTGTTGAAGCCATACGGGAAACGGTTATTGTAGCTATTATTCTGGTTGACAATGTACAAGTTTTCGGTGGAATCATAATGCCTGTGGTAATCAAAGTAGTCGTCAGGTTCCTCAACAATATTGACATAGTCAAATTGACGACCTGCAGCAGCAACGGGAGCACTCGCATCTGGTGCACTTTCCAAGTTGCTCCGCCAAGAATGGCGAGTTCCTTCATCTATAGTTGCCATTGACACTGAGGATGCTACTCTCTGACTCCTTGAATTCCGTTGCTCATGATTACTATTCTGCGATGAAGGAGGACTCACTCTCCGATTGTATTGGGCAGTAGATCCATCCCCAAATGTGATACGAACTCGTTGATGGGTCCTAGACCAGGTTTGCCAGACGCCGATATGGTATCTGAAATTTTAAAAAGTTGGGAGCATTGGTACAAGCACCATTGTCATGTCATCATTAATAATCTAGTGGAATGAAATAGAGTGGGAGAAAGAGCAAGAAGTGGTCAACTTTTTATATTTTTTCCTCTCCATGTGGAGGAAAGCACTCCTTACTTTAATGTGACATGGCACCATGTGAAATATACAGCGAGGAGGAAAATGCTGAGTGTAACGAGACCCACAGCTTCCCACCGTTCTCGAATGAAGTACTGGTGGGCTCCAAGGCAGCACAAGTAGGTGGATATCACGAGGAGTGGAGTGAGCAAGAAGAAGCAAATTAAATCAGCAATCATATTCCGCACATTAAATTGGTTGTCACTTTCCGTTAGAAACTGGAATACAAAGGGAGAGTATAAGGAGGGGAAAGCATATACACAGACAGTTGTAGAAAATATATTTATTTTTTATAAAGAGCATATAAATATATTATTTCCTTTGTGGATTTTACGGGTGGAAGAAAAGGTGTAAAGGGGATTTCCCTTTTTGCATTGTGTGTGTGTCCACGTACCTCTGTCCATGTCCTGGGCATTTTCTTCGTTTTGTAGAGAAAGTTGCAAAGCTCGCATTTCTCACTGTTTGACATGGTGAGCCAATGCTCTAAGCATGATAAATGGACCATGGCCACGGAGCCGGTACAACGGCATGGAGCAATAAGTGGCTCACGGCGACTGGCAGACGAGTCTTGAGAGGAAGTTGGTGAGATCCCACTGCAGTTTCCAGTATCTCCTGTAGAATAAAAATAATGGAAGTTAAAACAAAAAATGCAGACACACATAACCCTCACCACATGAAACCTCACACGAGAAGAAAAGACTTGCAAAAAACTAGTACATTTTTTAGCAAGAGGAAACACTGAATCATAAAATGGATTTTTTTTCCTATCTAAAGTTTGGTTTGGTGGTTTCATTTGTTACAACCGTTGCAGCCCACTGCACTGCACTGGATCCCCTCGTATTTTTAAGAGTGGAATTGGAAGAATCAATAGTTGATAGTTGAGGAAAAAGATAAAAGTAAATGGACAAGTAGTATTTTTTAGTATGAGTACCAGTGCCACTGCCGTTGTCACTTGCAATAAAAATGGGGAAAAGTGAAAAGGAATCTTGTGTGTGGTTGTCTCCTGGTATTGTAGGTAGTTATTCCGTATACGTGTCTCCATAACATTACCATTTTCCCACAGGAAGACATTTATTGGTTGTTACTACTTTTGAAGTACTTGGTTCCATAAAATTAGATGCGAACTGCATACGTATATATTTTGTATGTGTGTGGTGTGTGTTCTTTACTTACCTTCATGACAAATCCGACAAAACTGGTAGCTCTTCTGACTCCCATTATTTGATTCTGGGGAGATATTACTCCGGCAGAACTCGTTTTTGCTCCTCAGTGACCAAGTGGAAGATGAGGATGATGGTGCTGAGGAGGAGGTGGAGGAAGACGAATGACATTGCTGCTGTTGTTGAACGGGTGCGACTGCGACTCTTTTATTAGTACTATCACCACCAATATCTCTGCTGTTCCCGTCGCCGCCAGAAGGATGGCTTCCCCCGACCTCTTTAGTTGCGATTCCAGTGGTGGCAGAAGTGGTACCACCGCTGCTGCTGCTCATGCTGGTCGTAGTTGCTTGTGTCGTAAAAATTGATGAAGAGTCTAAAAGGCCACCGTTATTTTGTCTAGGAGCTGAACAAGTAGAAGATGAGTTTCTCGAGGATGACGGCGTTTGGGAATGGGATCCACCGGGAGAATTTATATATTAATATTATATTAGTTACAGCAAGTTTTTAAAATGATCTACTGTGGCTACTTTATAGAATCTAATAATGGGACTGTGTGCATGAAAGGAAATGTAATAGCTCAAGAAAAGCACAAGATGCAGCAGCAGCAGCTTCAGAAATGGGACTGATAATGATGATACTTTTTAAAAGTTTTTCTTGTCTCCAGTCTGACTTGCTATATGACAGTGGAATAAGAAGACTGTGAGTTATGAAATAGGCTTCTTGGTTGATGTAGAGAGATTATGGAAACGTACCTGCATATTTATGGGAGACATATGTAAATTAGCTGTTGAAAATCAGCTATGAATATCTATTCAAGGAGCATTGAGATGGGCATGGATTTGATATCTTTTGTATGCGTTGATAGAATATTTTTATAGGAAAACATTTGTTGAAATGGTAGATAGGTATAGTACCTATCATGTTGTTTAGAAGCAAATACTTTTTTACTGTCTTGACAAATGCCGACCTTGTGAACTATCACAAAGAAAAAAAGATGGGAGGAATGGTTGTTTTTATTCTTGTGTTTTTTATTCATTGTGTATGCAGGCATCCCTTCAGTTCAGCAATTTGCCTGGACCAACGGCAACGACTGTGATTGGAGGCTACCCACTGAAAGGAATTTATCCCATTTATCCACCTCCTGGACGACTACGTGCGGCAATTTCCGTGCTCACGTACGCCGACCAAGTTCACATCACCGTCCTTGCTCACAGGTCACTAGTGAATGCCGGACCAAAGCTGTTGAAGGGAATGACAGAGCAGGTATATAAAAATGGCATGTCTCTCATGTTTATTTCTCCCTATCTCTTTTTCTCTCTTGAATTTCATCTGGAATGAATTCCTTTCACCACTTTTGTCTGTCACATACTGATGCTTTGTTTGTGTACACGCTCACACAGGTTGAACAACTGTCTCGTCAGTTGTCACAGCGTCGAGTACCTGGCGAAAGTCGTCGCTCAACACGTAACTTTAATCAAGCCAATAATACAGAGATTACGAAACCACCTACTAGACAGGTAATTTGAATTATAACCTTTTCAAGCCGCTTTATACACTGGGATTTTAAAAAAAATGAAAGTATGCTTTGTACGCTGAGTTGATTATGTGTCTTTCCTTGGGCAAAACGGGAGAATGGTTTAGTATGAAGAGCCATTAGTCATTGTACTTTTTTTCTCTGTACTATTTTCATCTGCTTTGTATGCTTTCTAAATTATTAAAATCCTTTTGTCAACCCATTGTTATCTTTATAGTCTTTGTGAGTTCTTGGTTTCGGTGGATTTTAGTCCTTCTACAGCTTCCAATGGAAAACGAACCGACTCCTGTTTTAACTTCATTTTCGCCTCCTTCATCCAATCCATTATGCAACACAAACGTACATCCGCATTTTATCCTCTTATCTGGAGGTACTCGTTTCCATCATTGAAGAAGCGAATGGATGAAAAAACATTTTTAGGGAGATAGGTGACTCCTCTATGATATGTATAAATATATCGTAGAAACATAATAACCAGTTGTTTCACACTTTCTAAATTCGCTATGAAAACATAATCTTTTCTGATGACATCACGTTTCCCATCATTTCCCCTTTCACAAGATGCGTAATGTCTTGTCTAAACGCTATGCATCATTAGCCATAGTAGGTATTTCACTATAAAGTAGTAAGTTGAGTTCTCTTCCACGAGGTATTAATCCTATTTTTCATAGCTGACCATACCAGAAAGCCTAAAGTTGTAAAGCCTCATTAAAAAACACACAACGCAACGCACACTTTCTCTTCCCATCATCCAAATTATTATGAAAAAGTCAACTCGTTCATTTTATCAGAAGCAGACAGCCGCAAAGAAAGTCTCATCCCAGCTTCCTTTTTCTTTCTCTCTCGCTCTTATTCTGCCCATGTTTTTCTTCCCTGAATCAGAATAATAAACGAAATAATAAGAAGTGGAGTTAAAAAAGAAGATGAAAAAAAATGTAATTCCTTTTGTGTCTTCTTTGTTTCTTCCCTTTTGTCCCTGCAGACATGAAAAAGGGAATTTTACTCAACTGAAAAAAATAAAACGTGTTTTTTAAGTCGTCTTTAAAAAAAATGAAACATGTTGCCTTGTTACTTCACCATTATTAGCAGCGCAGAATCGTCAACCTCATATATAATTTTCCTATTCAGGTTTCCTTGCAACATGTGGATTACCTAAGGTAAAAAAAATGTTTATTATTTTCAAATCATAAAAAAAGGGAAGAAAAAACACGAAAGTTACGTCTGGTCTGTGACGACCAAGAGGATGGTGATGTGATATCATTTATTTTTTTGGAAAGAGAAAAGCCTTCAGACTATTTTTGTACAAGTTTACTTTGCCCCAGGGGAAGCATGGATCATTATGATGACGAGGATGAGTAAAGTTTAATACGCAATATGTCTTTCTTTTTTTTGCCCACTATTTTCCTCTAACCTGCCGGCTGGTTAGTTACGGAGATGCGCGGAGAAAAATTTTGTTTTTTTGAAAGTGTTCTTCCAACTTTTCTGTCTTGTCTATAGTTTTTTTTCTCTTTCCATACAGTAGCGAAATTCCAGCACGGTAAATACTGGAAATGAATTGGCTATGTGACTCTCAAAAGGGAATACTCAACTTTATTTTCGGGAGAAAAACATGTACTATTTTTTCGTATACCTGCCAACCTGAAAAGGGGGAAAAACCGTACGACATTGTTTGTCGAGGTTCTTTTGCGTTGCCCCTGAGGAGGAGGATATGATGGGAATGGAGAAATGGGCTGACATAAAATAATAAAGAGGAGAAATTAAAAGAAATGCGAACTGGTCGACAGAAAAAAAAGAAACTTGCTCATTTGCTGGATCTGTCCTCCAAAAAAAAGTTTGCTTTTCCAGTGAGAAATGATGAAATGACAGGATGTTGTGCAAGCAAGTGTAGTCATAAGACAGTATGAAAATTTAATCAAGAACGGTAACTTTTCGCTAGGAGAATAGTAACGGTTAAAGAATTTTTATCATTGAATGTCTTCATGATTGACTTGCAATTTTTGGTCAGTTTGTTTGGGTAACGAGTGGAATATAAAACAGTGTGAGAAATGTACTGCATCTTTCCAAATGGGACATCATCTTTGACGCATAAAAACTCTGAGACTGGTGGGTTGAATGTCTATCAAGCTAAAAAAATGGTAATAGCAAGTTTAAACCGTGATCACAATTTTTTATACCAATTTCTCACGTTTTTTCATGACAATTTCCCTTTCAGAATAATCATCTATCATTTCCTGTCTATTTACTTCATTCAAAATTTGTATACTTTTAAAAAAAACGGCAGATGACAACTTTCTCTCTGAAAAGAGGAAAAAGTATAGAAAAAAATCCAAAGTCTCTAGAATTTTTTTTCAGTCGGAATACTTATTTAAGTGAAAGCTTTAGAATACAATGCAGAACTGCACATCATCCTGTTTTGCTATCTTCTCAGTTCCCTTTTTTTCTTTCTTGAATAATAGGAGGAAAAAAAAGCCTATGAAATCCATCTTGTGAAATCCTTCGAAAAAAAAGAATAAATACTTGAGGACAAAAAGGAGAAGCGAGTATACATAAAATGATGATGAAGAATATAAAAAAAACATCTTGTTTGTAAAGATTTAAATAGATCCCGAGTTAAAGAAGAAGAAACGAAAGTCTTTTGGCTGTCTTTTTTTCTTGGAAGCATCCATTTCCAAGCTGCCATTATGTTGCATGTTTTTTAACGCGCTTCTATACATTTTCCCTATTATACGAGGATAAATCATGTAGAATTTTGTGTGTGCAGTTGTTCGTGGTGTTACGTAGGATTTTGGATTTTTATCTGAGGAGAATGAAGGAGACTTACGGTGAAAAATAAAGTATCATCCGAACTTAAATAAACGAGTGAATACAGAGTGGTGAAGGTAGAAAAAAATGTAGCTTGGTTGACATGTACAGAAATCCCTATTTTTCCATCAGTTTCCATCAAACCCCTATACTACCAAGTTTCTAGACTGGGGAAAACTGGTTTTTTATCAGAAAGATTGCTTGTTTGACAAGAAGATGAGTTGATGCAAGTGTAAATATTTAAAGAGGATAGAAACATGGAACTTAGAAATTGCGTAATATGCTTGATAATTAAAACAATCTAATGTATCGTTTATGCTGATGAAGGTGAAAGCAGATACAGAGGAGGGAAATGATGAGATTAGAGGTTTTCTGGGTGGTTAAATATCGGTAGGGTGTACAGCAATGGAAATCTGCTGAGATGACAATTTCATCGATGTTTCGAGTCCTTTATGAATTATGGATATTTTCCACTGGCTTTAAGTGCTGACTTGGATCTTCTTGTGTATTTGCGTGTTATGGTTTTGTGTAATTGTCTACTTTTATGGAACAAAAGAGTTAAATACTCTGGGGATTAAACCATTTTATTTAAGGACAAGATATAAACAAATGTAAAATCACTGTACTTGGAAATAATTTTTTTTTGAAATAGAATGTTTCAAACAGACAATTACCAGATATTAAGGGGAAGAATCAGTTTAAACTTTCTGTACATTTGAAATGCAGTTAAAAAAGATTCGTTGAAAGCTTCTCCAGAATAATGATTCAAAGATGAGAAAATGCTACTAACTTTTATTTTAATCAAGTATGCAGGAATTCTGAGTTCTGAAAATGTAGACAACTTTACACGTTCACGCTATGTTCTGTTTTTCAGAGAAACGCTCAACTCATCATTGATTATGAATTTATTGAGTACTTAATTATAAATTACTGAGGAGGTAATGTCACGAAAATTGAAACCAGTCTGTAATTAAAATGAAAAAAGGATTAAATTGAAATCCTATTGCTTTCATGTACAACTTTCTGTTCTAGTCTCGACAGCGTTGGGAATCACATATTTAAAAAGTTTGTAATTGACTTTTCTCCTACCAAGTGTTCGCTTCCCATCTAATTTTACACAAAAAAAGAGATTGTATGTTTTTTGTGATTCGTGTAATATGATTATATGTTCAATGCTTACATGCTATTCGTATCTAAATTAATCAGAGAAAATTCAATTTAATTACGATTCCAGAGAGGTAATTTTTTTCATCCTATTTTCTCTCTAATTTACTTTCAGATCCAACTCCAACTTCAAGTTGTTCAAGAGGAGCTCGCCCAGCTAAATAGTCAGTTGGAAGCGCAAGGAATCATTTTGTCAGAGGAGGAGTACGGATTTCTAACCGGGAGTGGAGGAATTGGCCGTCGTATTATTTCAAGCAGTTCTGGAGTTTGCCAGCAGCACCCAGGGCTAAGTGGAGGGGAGCACTATCACACAGCCCAGCACTATCATCATTCTCATCATCATCATCACCACCACCTCCCCTCCTCTCACGAAGAGGATGATGAGGAGGAACCGACTGCAACTTCATCTTCTATGGAGCTCAGTCCCGCCGGCCAAATCGAACTTCACCAGAGACTCAAATCCCTTAAAAATGAGTTTGCTCAGTTAATTGGCGAGCTGAGAAGGAGATCTTCTATTGTTGAAGGAATTGCTATGTCTTTTGAGGTAAGCTTTCTTTTTACCAACATACCTACACTTATTTCACAGTACACTTTCTTTATTCCTATAAAGACAAGTGGAACATCTCCAACACAAATCGGTAGTGTTCACACAATTAGGAAAGAAGAAAGTAAACAGGCTCTAGAGAAAGATGTAGAGATTCTATTTTATTTGCACCTATAAAAATCCTCCAGGAAAAATATGTTGACTAACTGGATGTTTAGAAGAGGAAGTACTTACTAGCTATATGAGTAGGTAGGTACTTCCATTCCTGAAATGAAATGAGCGAAAAAAAGGAGAATTTCTATAAGTATTTTAAGGAATGCAGAAGATTTTTTTTTTTGGAGTGGAGGCATGGTTCGATGGCTTCGAGTATTTTACGAGCGTGGTATGGGTGACTGCTGCGTGACTGAAATTGATTTTTACTTGAAGTACAGAAGAAACTAGTTTTATTTCGTATTTGCACTTGTAGTTTTCCCAGTTTAACTATTGGAAAGTGCAGTGAGGCAAACTGAAGGAGAAGAATTGAAGGGTGGATGTTATGTGCTTTCTCTGGAACTACCTAAAATTTTCGAAAAAACCTTAAAAAATTTTCACAACAATAATAATAATAATAATAACAACACCGGGATACTTTCCCTTCTACAGTACACTTCACATCTTCTCAGCCAAATTGACCTGAAACTTAGCTGGCTCAGTGGAGTAGGTTGGAGAAAAAGTTTGCATTTGAAAGGAAAAAAAAACTTTTTTTTTCTCGTCATTCTCTTCAAAACTTTTTTATTTAGTTCTGAGATGTGTTGAGTAAAAAAGTGGGGAAAAAAAGTTTGGTTGTACCAATTGTTAAGGATGTTTCTTGTATGTGGAGGTTTGTGTGCTTGAAAAGATGACAATAGGCTGGAAGAGAAAGGAGGAAAAAAATGCACACTTGAAACTTCCTCTTCTCTGACATTTGAAACCATTAATGCAATAAGAGTAATTGTGCACCATTTGTATGAAGCCATCTTCCCTCGGAAAGGAATAGATTTTCTCTTTCTGTTCATATGGGATCTTGTCTGGAAGGAAATCAAATCATCTTTGCATGTTTTCACTGACTAGAATAAGCTGGAATTTGTCAAAAAAAAAAACGGTGATGATATTGATGTGGAAAACATTTTGAAAATAAATATCCCCTTTTTTGAATGCCTCCCTTCAAGTTTGTCTTTTCGCTGGGTTGGAGTTTTTTGGACTTTCTCTGCATTCGCAATTTTTTTTGTGGACCTTTTGATATTTTGCAATTTTGCCTGCGGTAGAAGAAAACATTGTTTTCTTATTCTTTGCATGTTGCATAGTCATCTACATTTGTATTTCGCGAAGGCATTATTATTTCTTTAGGAGAAAGCTGCAAGTTACCTACATTTTAGTTTAGCTTTCCTTCAGGCAACACACTTCTGTATCTTTCGCGAGCAGACAATTTTCGTTGAGTGTGTGTGTCTGTCTGTTTCCTGCGGTCGTGTTGCATTTTTCATGAGATGCTGCTCATTGCGAAAAAACTTTAATTCTAACCTCTCTGCTTCCAAGAGAAAAAAAACACTTTGCCATTCTGGTGATCCATTTATTTAGTCGGTACACACATATCTCTTAATCCCGTTTACTGCCATACGACTGGAATTGTAGGCATTTACTTTTTTAGGGAATGTCTTTAAAGCAATTGAGGACGTGACCTGAGAGAATCTCATGTTTATTTATGTTGGCCCATCCGCTTCTCCAACATTCCTTTTTAATCATCATTATACGCTTTAAAATAAGTAAACAATGCGATTGACGAGAATCATCAACAGACCATCATTCTCTATATCCCCGGGTAATAATCGTGAAGATCAAGGAAACGAAGGATGTATAAATTTTATGGGCAACATTAGATCTCTTGTTTCAGTTCACTCTCATGCGGACATTGTTTCGCGTGGGCTTATGACTTTCACCTTTTCTTCTTTTCCACTCAAGTTTTTAATGATCAGTGGGGAAAGAAATCTTATTGTCACATGATCAGCTCATTTCCTTTCGAGTGAAAGCGGAGAAAATTGTTTGAACAAAAATGACAATGCTATTATCACGTTGTAATCATCGTCATTGAGGTAAATGATAGTTGTAAAGAAATCTTTACACCTTTTACTCCATTCTTTTCCCCCGCGTTTCCGTATTTGTCACAGAGGTTTCCGTCAGGACAGTTTTCTGTTTTGTTATGTCCTCATTGTTATTTGTAGTCATTAGTTTGGCCCGTACTGTACAATAAGAGGTCCTTGACTTGCTCATTAAATTCTAGGTTTAATATAATACTCCTTATGTCTCTCCGTCATCATTATTTTATTATTTTTTGTCATCTTCCATTTCCGACGAATATTCAAACTTGTGTTTTTCGCGAAGAACATGGATGGTAGATAGGCTTTTCTCGAACTTCTAAGCAAACGGGAATCTGAGAAGAGTTGCATGCGGGTGAAAGGAAAATAAAGAAGACGAGCTTTCGGAAGTGCTTGTTATGGACATTATAATGATTGTGTACGCAATCATATTTGATGTGAACACAAAATGCCGTGTATGGTCTGTTATAATTGATACAATGACGCAAACGATAAAATCTTCTGCGTGTTCTGCTACTTGTGGGGTGAATAAAGAACAAAAAGTTTTTGCTGACATGGATAGTTTTTTTATGCTGACATGTACAGTTAGAAAAAAATAGTTTTTGTGCATTGTCACTGTCCGAGAGAGTGGTGGAATTGAAATTCCTTTTTCATTTTTGTCTCTGATGGTTGGAAAGTATAGGATATGGGTAGGGTATAGTAAAGAGGATGGTTGGATGTAAAAAATATATTTTGACAATTTTTTTCTTCTGCAGGATGCTGAAAACGAAGAGGAATATAGGAAGCCTCGAAAACGAGCATTGTCCGTGGTTTCCATGACACGTCGCTCGAGTATATTCTCGAGTCGTTCGAACACTGCGCCGGACTCGCCTGTCTACTCTTCTTCCGACGAAGAGCTCCCATCCAGTCCCCAACTGGACGTGAGACATCAGCCACAGTCATCTGGATCCGGACAGATAGCGACTTCAGCGTCTTCGTCGTCAGGAGGATATCCAACGCCAACTCCAAACATTCGTCACAGTTCCTCACCCATGCGGACTACAGCAGTTTAACAAATTAGAATTCCTTCTCGACTTTCATCTCCACTTGTTTCCACTCAACCAGCAATACCCGCTATAAAAAAAAAATATTTTCCAGGTACCTCACCCAACTGACTTGTATATATTTTTGGGCAAAGGAAGATGCAACCATTTCCAAGAACTTTGTGTGATACTCTCTCGTCTTCGCATGTGAAGCACTTAACATTTGACAGCTAATCAACAACATCCATCCTCCTAAGCCAAGCGTCTTCCAAGCTCAGAATTTTTTTTCTCTCTCAAAATCATGTGCCAACTGCGGACCCAACAAGCTCTATAAATTAAATGAGATATATAACAAGATACATTCATGCCATTCCATTTTAAATGCTTAAATTCACATTTTGTAGGTTTGTTCCGTTTGCCAACTCTCGTTTCATTTCCCTGATTCCATTCCACGATGAGACCTAGCGATAAGTAAAGTGAAAACTGAGTAAAAGGCTGTGTGAAGCACTTGCTCTTCTAGAACATATAGGTATGCTTCTTCGTTTTTACTTTTCGATGTTCTTCCCATTTCCAAGGACCAGCCATACTACACGCAGCAGTAGTACTTCCAACTGACACACTCCTTCAACCGAAACCTCTCGCCATGCATTCGCAAAGATACATACATTTTTTTAGACAGTCTATGAAAATTATAGAGACGCACTGCTTTTAGCAGAAAATCTCATGAGAATTAAGAGATTAGATGGAAAAGTGGTGGTCTTGGTGGTATGGTGGTATTTTCAAGGATTTATTTCAAGTGCACCAAGTTACTAGAGAGAAATGAAGAGAACTAAAATATGTATATTATCTAATAATACATTTCATATAGGGAGGTTGCACAACTCCAGAAATTACTCTGGTTGAGTGAAAACAGAAGAAGAGACTAAGCAGAGCACATCACATAAAAGTATTTACATAGTTTGTTATTCATCCTTTCAGATTTCACCTCATTCACTCCAGTTTAAGTGCATGCTCACACAAGTAAATAAACTCGTAAGAAAAAGGTTCCACTGATAAGAGCAATGATGAAAAAAATGTGGACGGGAAATATATGCTCATGTATATTTTAAACTGTAACGCAAGCAATTCCCGAAGAACCAGGTCATGGAGAATCTTTTATGGTTATGTGTATGTCAGAGCACTCATATAAAACAATATTTTTAGCAGCGGTATTTCGAACAAAAAAAAAGTTTTCCCTATTTTTTGTCGGGCAGACCAGACCAGACCAGACCACAACTCAGACTTGGTATGCAGTTTGGTTGGAGAAAGCGCGAGAAAGGTAGGTAGGTATATGGATGTTAAAACTGTGACTGGTAAAATGTGATGTTATCCAGTTTGCATTTTGACTCGGAAGTAAAGCCGGCAATGATTCCAAAGGAATGATAAATAATATGAAATTTTCAAGACATTTGTTTGATGAGATTTTGGAGGGGGAGAAAATGAGAATTACATCGACAGCAGAATAGCTGATTGTCATTTTGACACAAACATCACTCATGAATTCACATGATTTACGAGTAAACTGAAAGAGAAAATTCAATTAAATATGTGGTATATGTCTATCTACTAGTATACCTTCCTCGTAATGTATTCCACGTTGCCAAACTAATTTCAATTTGATTAAATTCAGTGGATATTAGACCTGAGGTAAAATAACCCCGCGAACTAGTATTCAATAAGATGGAATAACCGAAAGAGTACCTTTTTTAAATGAAACCAACATTTAGTATTTCAAAGTTACGTGCACGTAGAGTTGTAGTTTAAATGGAATTGAGTAATTAAGTGATGTGGTCACCTATGTAAATATAGTATAGCTAGTAGGGTGATTTTAATTTTCGAAAATAATTTATCGTCTTACAAATGACTAATTTTTAAAGCACTTTACTTGTGGGTTTAATCCATCCCATTTAACAAGATGGGTTAAAATGAATCGTGCAGAATTTTAAGGGAAAATTTATGAATACATATTCTTGCTTACCAGTTGATGTTGTACGTACATTTCTAGTATGTCGAAAGCGACCACTCTGTGTTACAAGTTGTACATACTGCGATGTAAAAAATATTTAAAGAAATTACTAATTGCATATATGAGTAGAGTAAAATATGAAAAAATTCTCAAGGGTCATACTAACTGTTTCTATATTCTAAGTACATACTCATTTTCTGATGATAATAGCATTTCACTAATTATCTGGATGAAATGATACTGATGAAGGTGCTACATAGGTAGAAATCACGAGCTCTCCTTTTTTAGATGGATATGTGCTTTTTTCTAGGCACTCTTGCATATTTTCGAAAACCTTAAAAAGTCTCCATTTGTAACACTAATTGTAAGTAAATTAGTAGTATTAAGATTTATGCAATACCAAAAATTCTCTGTGAGAAATGCAATGTCACTCAACCCAAACTGTATATTATTCTTCTCTCTCTGGAAACGTTTATATACATGACCTACCAAAATTAGATTAATTGCTATTATCTGACTCACTACTAATAACCTCTCTCACAATCAAACCAACTCAGAAAATGTCATTTGTGTACTAATTATTGCTATAAAAACAAATACAACTCCTCTAATATAATAATTTAGACGAATCCATGATGACCTAATATTCAAATACAAGGTAATAAATGTAAACCTCTTTATCTCATAAGGAAAAAAATCCAATTAAATAATTATATAAGCAGTTGGTGTGGTATCAGTGTGTGATTTTCCTTCAACAATTATATCAGCCATTATACTAATGACTAATGAAAATCATTCCGATATTTGGCAGCACTACCACCAACATGATCATCATTAATTAAATAATTATGAACTGAAAAAGTACTCTAGATGTTACTTAAGTTTTTTGTATCGTTAAATTTGTTGTTTGTACAATTTGGAGAAAAGTGAAGAAAAAAATATTCCTAGATTTTAAGCTCATCTTGTAAGAAAGTGTATGCAAAATGTGAACGCAACTTAAATCTAAATGTAAAATCATGTGTAATTAAGTGTATAGCGGAGAGAAATCGTGTCAAAAGAGATCTTTTCCAGCTCAAAATGTAATTGTTTTTGTTGTTACAAGAAATAAAAAAAGTTATCCGTGTGAAACCTAAAGAAAAATTATGAATTATTATTTATAAGTTGGGATAATTTTTGGGGTAAAAAATGCAAAAAGTTCATCGACGAGGATGGGATTCGAACCCACGCGGGCAGAGCCCATTTGATTAGCAGTCAAACACCTTAACCTCTCGGTCACCTCGTCATTCATACCGTTAAAGGGAAAAATACGGCCTCATGCTGGCCGCTAATCATTCATTCAACCTTATAGTCAGAAGAAGAACAATAACTTTAGAGTGAATTGAATAAAAAAAAGACAATTAAAGATTTGCCAATTGATGATGATGTGTGGACATTGAACTAATCGAAGACTCAGGTTTTGTTCATCTTCCGCTTGCAGAGCTGTCGTGTGAAAAGATGGATAAAAAGGACAATGCAGCAGAGGAACAGGCAAGTAGAGAGAGCAGAGATGAAACAGCAAAGCAGAACGAATGCTTGCTCAAACAAGGCTTTTTATTAATAAAAAAGTTGTACTCTTTGAAGAGCACCTTTGGATGATATGAGTTGGTTGGTATTATTCCACATCCATTTTACATCTTGCGCAACTTTAATATTCACATTTTCATAGTCTGTAATATTCAGTAAGTTGAAGTCGCAGTGTGCATCTACCATATCGCCTCATGAATCATGACAATTGCATGTTATAATATTCATTCATTTAGTTTTAGCTAACCTTTCCATGGGAATGAACGCTTTTATAAACTAATCTTTAGTTTTGGATGCAGAAAACGGCTCAGATTTAGAGTTCAATATTCGAAAAGCCTTAAAAAAATTCATATTTATAGTTTTAGCTGTTACCCTTTTGACGGACGTGGTTTCGCAGCATTTTTTCGAACAATTTTTTTTACTAAAACATAATCAACTCATTAGACTTCTCAGCATATACTTTTTAGTACGTTCAAAAATAGCTCAATTTTTACTGTTTCTGATTTAAAATCATTCTGGTTGGCGAACATCGGACGTGGTTTTAGTTTTTTTTAAAGAAATTCTAAAAAAAATCATTGGTTAAATTCTGAAAGGATATCAGCTATCGCTTTGTGCAAAGTGCAATGGACTTTGTCACAACTTTGTCATGAAAACGAAACCACGATCTTCATAAAAATTCGACCGGACGTGGGATTCTCAATTTTGTACGATGTACTAACAATAATTTACACTTGTATCCACCCAAGCAATAAAATGACGTTATCTCCTCCCCCATCCCCATGGCTGTATAAATAGGGCACCTGCATAAATCCCTGCATAGTATTAGGAGCTCGCCTTTTACAATTAGCCAATCCTGAAATAAGACTAACAATCATGGAGTACCGAGACAAATTAAAGTTTCTCTACTTATTGGAAAGGCCCACAGAGGCTTTATATTTGGGACCAAAGGGCTATGGAGCAACAAAATACCTGTATAATCTGCCTCCTGAGACTCTGGTATTCATTTTCATGACCTATAGTAACAGAATTTCATAATCCGATTACGATATTCAATTTATTAATGGAAAATATATGGTTTTTGTAGGAGCCCTACCAAGTTAAAATAATGATTGATGTGAGGAAGAGGATTCCTCCTTCAATCACGATCATCGAAATACCAGTTTACAAAACGCCGGTTCCTTATGACTTGACAAAAATTGAGCATGCAGTCCCAAGAAAAACTTTGTTCAGTGAATTTAATTTGTTTCATCTGGAGGCATCTGCAGAACTTGAAAGAATTCTTTTAGGTAATTATGAAAAACCCAAAACCAAACAATTTTCATAACTTTCCAAATAAAAGAAGAATTCTTCGTGTCAAAGGTCAAGCGACAAGAGATGATTTCTTCAACGCTTGCGCTCTCTGCCGAGATGTAGTGAATCCGCATCTGTGGCTGCACGCTTTTACCAGAGCCGTGTCAAGACGACCGGATATGGCCGGCTTCAAGTTTCCAGCGATATGGGAGGTCATGCCGGATATGTTTATTGAGGGGAAGGTGTGGCAAGAGGCAATTGGTCAGAGTACATTTCCAGATAGGGAACGAGCCGTTATAATCATTGACAAGAATTTCACAGGAACTGATTTCAATCCTGAACATAAAGTCGCATATTTTGCGGAAGACATTGGGGCAAATTCGCATCACTGGCATTGGCATATAGTTAACGCATTCAATTCGCCGAAAGGGAGTATTGACAGGCAGGGTGAAATATTTTATTACATGCATCACGACATGCTGGCACGAGTTGACGCTGAGAGATTAGCAAATGGGTTGAATCGAGTGGTTCCATTTGACATTCATGATGACATTCTTATGGAAGCGTACTTTCCAAAATTGACAGTTCAGAATGCATCAGTTAATATGCCAGGGCGACAGGAGAACACAGTTATGCGAGGGTTTGATAGAGCTCGGGATCCTGAGTCGAGTGCAGTTGGACGTGTGTCTTTGGCAGATATCAGGGCAATGTGCGACCGAATTATTGAGGCGATTGATGCTGGATTTGCGATCCAGGTGGGCTAGTCATCAATAATTTATATGATGTACTTAACGTTACATTTTTTCACCAAATCCTCTATATTCTTTAGGAAGGTGGAGGGCGAGTGGATTTGAGAAGCGAACGTGGGATCGACATTGTCACCACAATGTGGGAGTCCGATAATAACTCGCCTCATTTGAAGTACTATGGTGTACCCCATAACTTTGGTCATATTGCTATTGGGTTTATACATGATCCGGACTTCCGGTATAGGGTAAGTAGAAATAGTACTTTCCCGAAGAATCTGGAGGCTCATGTTAGCGTCGAAATATTATATGTGGGGGTCATTTTATGTAGGAGCCACCCGGAGCCATGTACTTTACAGGAACATCAATGCGAGATCCTATCTTTTATAGATGGCATAGATATCTTGATATGATTAGCAAAAGACAAAAGGACTACCTACAGCCGTACACTCATGAAAGCGTAGGAAATATTTTTGAAACATATAATTTGGCATGTATGATCTGAAAATTAATTTTTTAATATGATTTGTCATTTGGAAAGCTACAATGGACTGGTGTGGTGGTGAATGAGATTCAAATGGTTCGTATGGAATCAAGTCATGTGCCAATGCCATCATTAAACCCTGTCAATAATATGGTTACGCACTGGATGCAGAGTGATATCGAGTTATCCCGGGGGTTGGATTTTGGAAGGGCAAGTCAGGACGGACTTGGATCCGTTTGGGTCCGTACAACTCATCTTCAACATGTTCCATTCGTTTATAGAATTAGGGTAACGAATCAAACGAGGTCAGAAGTTGAGGCGACGGTGAGGATTTTTATGGCTCCTAAGGTGGACGAAAATGGTGACAAGCTGAGATTTTATGAACAGCGCACGTTATTTTTCGAGATGGACAAATTTACTGTCATTTGTAAGAAGCATATTATGCGCTAATTTAAAAATTAATGATTGATTTGTACTACATGATATGCATCTCTGTCTTCAGTACACCCAGGAGAGAATTCAATCTCCCAAAAATCTGAGGATTCCACCCTGACAATTCCATGGGCTCAGACATTTCGAGAAATTGAAGCGGACACAAATCGCAGACCCACAAGGGCCCAGGCAATGTGTAACTGTGGCTGGCCCCAACATCTGCTCCTTCCACGGGGAAAGGTAGAAGGCATGATTTTTGAACTATTTGTAATGCTCACCCCCACACAGGTCGACCAAGTTCCATCAAGCAG
>JAQIXX010002816.1:0-22390 GCA_034700605.1 Willowsia nigromaculata | reverse complement strand
GCTACAAATAACTCCCTAGTAGATTTTATCTTGTCAGGCCAACTCTGATCTAGAAGCAAAGGGAATATGTGTGGGCGATTCTGACGATTTCTTATATAGAACGAAGTACGGTCACATATTCTGCAATTTTTCTATTGTCAAGGGACATGGTCATAATCATCTTTGATGCTTTCTTCCGTGTAATGATTGACGTGATCGTTGGGATCATCTGCTGGACCTAGTGATGGAACGTGACAAACAAGATAAAATTACGTTCTTTTCACTGTCATAAATTAAGCCTATGACAAAACCAACAATTGCTACCAATCCCAATATAACACAAATATGCTTCCTTTCTAACAACTGGTAAATGGCAATGTGTTTCGGTATTGCTTGTGGGTGAATTTTTACATTAGATATACAATATAGTAAAGGGTATTAGACAACGCAATCTACCTTTCCGTGAAGTAATGCCTTTCATGGATCACTTTGATGAATTTTAGAAAACGAAAGTGATTGGGTTGCATTAGAAAGGAAATTAATGAGTGTAATTGCAGATGCTTCAGACATGTAGTTTGTTGTTTTGCTCTGCTTAAAAGTGTGCTGAACCGCAGTGAAGATATATGGTTTAGATTGCATATTAGGCATAGTAAAGGAACAGGGTTAAACGACAAAAGCTTGACAGATTTTGCAGGTAAAAGTCTTTATTCGGCAGTAGTGGTGAAAACGAGAAAATGACAAAAACAGCACAACAAAAGTTAGCAATACTGCAAAATAGCAGTTCATAGTGCACCTTTTCCTCTCTGCACTGTGCACAATCATGACTACAAAGTTGAGCACTTCCTTTGAGTAGAGTGAGCAAACAGATTTCCGAATAATGTATACTATACAGCAAACTTGATTTATTATTATTCCACTGGTGTTTCGTCATGACTTCAATTATTAGAGAAAGTCACGTACGAAACCTGCTCCCATGTGTGTGCTCAGCCAACCTATAAAAAGTGAAAGCTTGCAATAGCAACCACTCGAAAGGACGTATGAGTATATACACATCATGTTGTGTTCAAATCATTCTGAGAAAAGTACTTCTAACAGTCTTCCCTTTTAGGTTTTGGTTTATTAGGATAAGGTTTTTGGTTTAAAACCAGCTTCGGCAGTACACTCCACTTGAGTGACTTAATACGCTGGCACTTTTATTTTTATATTGTTTTTTGTATTACTTTTACTAAGTCGCCATACATTTTATAGACACGGTAGACATTTATCAATGGATGTTCATCGTATAGCTCATCTATACAGATCTTTCTCTTTGTTTAAACTTTCACAGGTAAAGCTCATTGGCACAGCACAGTAAAAGTACATTATTTCAAACATATGTACACATTATACACCTTCAAACTATGCAAATGTAGGTCGAAGAGTTTCCAAAATTTTAAACAGACTGTCACCCTGCTTTGTCCATAACTTCTAATATTCAAAAAGTAGGTAATCGGTAATAGGGCTTGAACATATAATGTACATATATTCACTAGAAAGGATATATGTTTTTGGCAAGTTGCTGTATGTACTAATGTGTCTTCAAATTTGTACCGATGGGAAATCGGACTGGGACGAATCAAAACATTTAAAAAAGTCAAATCACGCAAATGTGTATGCTTTGAAGACAAGTACATTCTGCCAGAAAAAATTGAGAGCTAACTCAATTTTAGGAAATCTACGTGAAGACAATGTGCATGAGAAAGAATTGAACAGATTAGCGTCACTGTCAAAGAAGGGAGACAGTTTAAATCAGCACCTTTGTAATGCTTTCATCTTTCTTTGGACTTGTCTTTGCTGTCTGAGAGCAGCACAGGTTCACTACAATGTATCATGTAAAATATGCCACCAATGCATGAAAAATCCTTCCGTTTAATATTCTGCATGAAGAATACGTTTCCCATGGATGGCCCGGATAAGAAAATTTGTTACTCTCCACTAAACTAATATATTTTGGCACGTAATACGCCAGTGTACCTCGAACTCTAAGTACAATAATAAAATCACTTTCTCTTTCTTATTCACAAAACGCCACGAGTAATGTTTCACATTATAATAAGAAGTTTATTATTATGCAAAGTGTCTATAGGTCTATATCATCCAAAGTTAGAGTACGAAAATGTCAGTATGCTCCACTCTCCTCGACACAATTTCGCAGCAGTTATTAATTCAGTTAAACAATCAGTCAGACGTGACGTGGTAAGACAAGAAAACTAGTATTCTGAGAAAATCTGATGTCTGAATACCAAATTGCCATGTATCTGTGATAAACGAGAGTTCGCATCAAAACTGACAGTAGAGATTTACCTTCCGATCGGATTAATCGACTGCTGCCTTTCGTCATTTTGTATGCATCAGGGAAAAGTACAGTGTACGTATGTGTATTTTTAGAGCTTGATTAATGTAAGCGAAGAAATGAAATTTCCATTTTTTAAAGAAAATGTAGGACACTTTCTTATTACTTTAATGGAATGATGAACGTGTCTTGTGAAAGACTGAAATGGAGAAAATGGCCAGTTCTGCTAACCTTTGATGTGGGATTGTGTAATCCCACCAGAATGCTACTCATTCAAACTCACAGTCTACCTTATAGCAATATAGACGAGAAGGTGTGTATTATTATAATATAACATACATTTCTACATCAAAGGTACTACAAAATTACTTATTTGGACTTTAAATGATCTTCAGAGTGGATCTGAAATCAGCAACTTATACTTTGTTAAATCCTTTCAAACAACCCCCTTCTTGTGCTAGAAATGTGCGTTATTTAACGTTATGTAAGGATGCTTTCTGTAACATGAAGAAGGGCTCGTATACCAGCCAGTTAAATTATTTAAACCGATCTACGTATCAGTTCTTATATATTTGACCTTTTACACGATTAACCTTTCTATACTTGTCATGTTTCATTTTTGCTCACAATAAAATACCTTCATATCATACCAAGTCTTTCCATTATTTGAAATACGATACAAACATATATTATATTATGGTCAGAGAAAGTACTAATTTTAACTTTTTTCGTTTTTCCAACCTAGTAGGAGAGCACCCTGCGGCGATGCAACACGGGAACAATTTGGGCTGGAGAAGTTTACCTGGATCTCCAATACCAGGACACTGTTTTCTTCTCGTCCTATATTTTTATACTTCGAGATGGCTTCTGTCCTTGAGGCATTATCAGATTAGTGATATGGAATTGAGGAGTAGATGATAATTGAATACAGAAAATTTCTCGGATGTGCAACTTATATATTTATAATACTATCGTTCAAAAATGTGTAAATATGTACATATACCTTCAGCTGCAAGAAAGTATTTATGCTCATATTATAGGTGTATTAGATGTGAAAGATTGTAAATATTATAGCTGAGACCAACCCTGTGAAGAATTTGTAATGTAATATCTAAAATATGCTTTTCGATTACAAGCGGATACTAGATTTAAGCGAGCAAGGAAAATGCTGTTACAGGGAGAAAGTCACCATAATATTTGAGTAGAATTCAAACAACTTTTTGTATAAGAATTTAATTAGATCTAGCGGATCATTGCAAGATTATGAGTCTCACCTGGATCCTCACGTGTCCTATTAAATTTTATGGTTATACTCGGAAAAGCTAATAATGGAACCCCATACTATATAAGAAGCATATTGTGTACATATTATGGAGAACAGAATAAACCGATTATTCTTTACTCTTTACATATTTGAGAATTGTAAATGTGAGAGCATTTCTAGTGTATGTACCTAATTACTATTATTCTAAAATTATAGTCTATGTGTAATCTATTAATTAATAGAACTAATGATTATAATGTCTTTAAATTACATATAGTATACAACTAAGAAAGTGGTCAGAAAATTCGACATCAGTAATACTTCCCTGGAAAGAGAGGAGGAGTTCAAATAAAGTTATTGTTATATAACGAGAGGAGAAAAAGTCAGATTATTGCAACTCTAAACCCATCTTCATTCATTTAAAGTAGAAACACAAATGAGAAAAAACCAGCCTAACAAAACAATACACTGCATTATGTAGATGCATGCTTTGAAAATCTTAAATTCGATTTGTGAATAACTTTCTTGGACTATTTATATAGTTTTCAGTCGAAGATTTTCGGTTTTCAATTCCTACACTCGCAGAGATCTAATTCACAACGTACTATTAGTACCGTAATGTAATTTTATACGGCTAAATACCTTTCTCCTGCACCCTGAATTTACTTTGCTGTATTGATACTTTGATGCATTCTTCTGTTGCACCCGTAAGCACCTATTTGTACAGTAGTTCCTTTTAAAAGCAGGAGCAAGCTTTTCAAACGAAGAATGTTCTAATTCCAGCTAAGTTAATGTAGCATTTGAGTTCTAGTTCTAGTCCTAGCAGAAATTCAAGAAGAAACCAGAAAAGACCGCATACATCACATAAACACAAAAATTCTTTGGAGCATTCCTAAGACATTCCTCATTTCAAAGATAATGGTCTTTATAAATGAAATGTACACAACCAGATAGAAATGCAAGGATAATAAAACCTAGTTTTTGACTTTTTCATTGTTCGTACAATCTGTTTGGTTCGGCAATTTAACACGATTTTCTTATGTTGAATGCATCCGGGTTTCATCTATCTTTATTACTCAATATCACTTATCAAGATGCACACGCTTTTTTAATGTTTGGAAATTGAGAAGATTTCAATTTTCACGATCATTTAAAAATTATGTGGAGGGAGGAAGTTAATAAATAGGCAAAATATGCATGTAATGTCTTGGTCGTATAGGTACGTTCGCTTCTCAGTCCATCTAGTAATGCAAGTTTATGTCCAGGGAAAACTGCAAAGCGATATGTACTACCTTTCACAGTATCGATTAAAAAACCTGTCTGAAATTAAAAGTTGATGCGTGGATATAACATTATTTCCCGGTGATATTTTGTATTTAATCAAGAACACGAATCATTGATTGACGTGTGGGGAATTTAAATAAATTTTGTAATTCATGTAATTAATAAGTATGAATTAAATAAAGGGTTAACTTGATGGAGTAAGAAATCTATATGTGTAATATATCCGTATATTAGACATTGTAACAGTATTAGCGAAAGTGGAATTTTTGTAGATGCTCTTTATAATTAAAATAATGCTTTGACGTTAGACGTTATTGTGAGAGGTTTATGAATGGTACGTTAAGAAGAATGTGTACAGTTTTTTTACTTGGAAATTGGAAAAAAAAGTTTTAAGGGTTTGGAAGGAAATTATACATCCTCGACCGTATATCTTGAAGTGCCTTATAGACATAACGTTAACTATAATTCATTATGTAAGTAGTAACAATCGAAAATAATGAAATAACTAAATAAATTAAATTCGCTAAAGTATGTACAAACTTTGCATATTATTAGCAAATACATATATCGATCAGCTTTGTTTTATCTTCAATCTTATGCAGAAAGACGATTAGATGATACCGATGTTTGAAACAGCAGAACAGATTATTCTTAGCAAGACAAATCAAAGTCAAAAAGAATTATATTATTGATTTATATAAATATTGTTTGTTGAGCTAGAGTATTCTAACAATGACACATTGTGAGTTTGTGAAGTAACATATTTAAAAATCAGTAACAGAATTTGCACATCTGTGTGTTGCAAGAGGTATCAAATTTGTAATGATTAAGCACAACCTTAAGTGGACAAGACGTATTGAAATTAATTTAGATAATTATTGTTTCAATTCACGAATTTCTTTTGTTAAAAATAAAGGCTAGTATATCTTTAAGCAGAAAGGAAGAAATTATTCTTGCTATTTTGCTAAACTGCAAAGTACATCCATGGCTTAATTTGTATTTTCAAGTGTGAGTTTGTAAGAGCGTCTTTGGTCATTTTAAAGTTTACTTGACGTAAATCTCACTTCTCGCAGTAGTTTCTTAGATGGATGGAGATCGATGCGGTATAATTTAAAAATTAATGATAATGTGTATATAGATACTTAAAGTACCTCTTTAACTAGTTCCATAACATGTATTTACATCCTTCCAATTAAGAACTCTAGAGTTAGTTTGAACTCGATAATAAGCTCCTGTACATGTTTAAATCATAATTGTAAATACATACAGAGATCGCTCCACCACGTCCACCGTTGACCGTGTTGCATGTCATAAAGTTGTAATGATTTAATAATGTGTCTCTGCAAATGTTTAATTAAGGTGGATTGGCTTAATGATTAACGCGTAAATGTTGTATTTGTACATATAAATGTGTGCATGTATTTTTAGAATACAGATTAAGAATCTCGTAAAAGGAAACTAAAAATAAATCATTAATGTATATGATTAAAACAATCGTGTACCCACTTGATAATTATGAAAATACTAAGAAAGCTAAATTTATAGAAGGGTTTCAGTATATATCATTAAAAGTTGTTAACCTACCTAAATGTATTTAATGTATGAATTTAGTTGAATAAACCCAAAAATTATGACTATGACATAACTTTCAAATAGTGCACACTTTATTAAGCATTCATTGATTACCCATGGTTTACTGAACCTACGAGATTTTACATTAATTTTATTTACGTTCGCCTGAAATCATGCTGTAGTAGAAAACGCCTTCCATAAATCAACATAATCACATGTCATATTGCGGACTTATTCCAAACCTACTGTCTACTTATTTGTTTATCACATTAAAATAACTAGTTATCAACATTTGAACATTTAGTCAGACATTAAATAATAGTTGTCCATGGGCATCTAAAATCTATATGTCAAAGCTACATAGAAAGCTCCGAACATGAAATTTCATGATCCATATAGCATTTCTCCACCTGCTATGCAAACGGCTATAAGGAGGAACTGGGACAAAAACTAACATTTAGTATATAGAGAATTCAGAGTGTGTCCTTGTAAGCCAGAATTTTTGCAGTTTGCAGTACGTAAAAGTTTGTGGCTAAAACACTGAGACTGGCAACTTTCCCAGTGGATCACGCAATACATTCGTATACGCTAACTTAAAATCGCACAGTTTTGCACAGTGCACTTTTGCAATAGGTACAGGTTTTGCAGGTTGCATGTTTAAGAAATGAAAGCTGTACTGCTGCGAAAATTTTGCAAACTACGCAGTACTTTTCATTCAGTGTGAAACGAGTTAGTCAAAAAGTGCAGTTTTGTAGGTAAATAAGGGTTTGCATCATTAAGCAAAAAAATTCAACTTTAAAACATAATTATCATTAGTTAACTTTCACCTCTGAAAAACTTATAATTTTGTGATACATCATGACACACTTTCATGTGGCTAACTTATAGCTAGCAAGAAAGAGCGCACATGTGAAGAATGAGAAAATACGGCTTGTGAACGAGCTAGCTGGAGAACAGTAAAAGTAAATAGGTTGCTGGATACTAGAAAAGAGAACGGTTCAGTTTTCAATCAGGTTTTGTAACAGCTGATTTTCCAGCAGGAGCTTGCCTATGGAATCGCAGCTGGAGCGGCAGTGTTGTGATAATTGTGATTATGAATTAATCCAGGACATACTGGGCAGGATGATACTCCACTGGAATTATCGTAATTTACGGGAGATTCCCGATGAAGTTTTGAACCATGGAGAACACATTGAGGAAATCTATCTGAAAAGGAACTGTTTAGAGAGACTGGTAAATGCTCTTGACTCTTGATTATCATTATCTATATGATTATTATATGCATCTTTTTCATTGAATTTCATATTTTTGCAGCCTGCCAACATTGGAAAATTGTGCAACTTGACCAACTTGTATCTCGTGGGAAATCAACTTGAAGAATTGCCAATTGAGATTGGCGATCTAAAATGTCTCAAAGTACTTGACCTGTCACAAAATTACATAAGAAAGTTGCCCAGCACAATTGGAGACTTGAGTCTCTTGGAAAGTTTGCTGATAACGTACAATCAATTGGAAGAAATTCCTAAATGTAAACTCACATTTATATAACAAATCTCTATTTTCACACATTTGCATGCACACACGTTGCACATTTGCACGCGCACACTAAAGCCCTATGTATTTAATACAATGACATCAATGACGGGGGAAAGCATTCTCGACTAGTTGGCACGAAATGTGCCTTCCCTAACTATGCATGAAACGAGGATGGCTATGCAATTCACACTGGATAATATTCCAAAGAATTATTAAGTTTGATTAAATAAATCGACTGATCAGCTCTTATGACACATTTTCCAGGTTTAAAACACCTTTCACGTCTCAAGCAACTGGAGGTGTCTGGGAACAGAATACATTTAATACCATCGGACGTGATTGATGGGCTGCAATCATTGGAGGAATTTGGCATCGATAGAAATCCAATCAGCTCGATTCCTCGCAGTATTTGCCTGCTTCGTAATCTTCGATACTTTTCAGCATGCAGGTGTAACCTATTACTCCTACCTAGTTTGCCATTCCATTCTCTGTTTAACAACACCAATCAGATTAACAACCGCTCCTCACGAGGACAATCCAACACTGGAACACTAAATTGCAATAGAAATCTTCAGTTTTTGTTCGATGGCAATCCCCGTCTCAATTACATTCCATACTGGATATTACAGCTATTGGGAACTAGTGTTGAATGCTTTGGGTAAGACCTTAAAGATTATAATTATATTTTCATTGTCAGCTTTGTAATGCATAACTACCTAATCTAAACAACTGCATGAAACTACACATAAAAATATGGAAGGAAATCACTTTATGTACCTTACACACTTGGAACTTTCCTCCCTACTACCTATATGCATGTATTACCCCAGAATTCTGAGGAACGGTTTTTATTATGCTGAAAACGGCTTCAATTTCAATATTAGTAACAAGAAGACTATGCTTTCTTTTCTGCTTCTTGGTTTCTCCAAATTACTCTCATTACTTTACTTTAGATGCGGCCTGGACCCAGGAGAAAGTGACAATGGCGCACCTAATCCTTTTCATCCTCATGAAACCACAACCGGCCAAGCAGACACTCAACTGCAGTTGTACACTTACTGGAGTGGTGTGAATAGGCCGAGAATAAAATTGAATTTCAAAGGGAAACGACGCACTTTGCATTTTGATGAAGATTTAGTAAAGCTACACCATTACGGCTTCAATGGGAATGTGGAAGGGACAGCTACTACGGAGAAAGCAATGGTAGCATCTTTACTTGAGCTGTGTCTCCGTCAAGTCCATCAGCTAGGTATTTTGGACGGAGAACTAGAACAAGGGATGTATGGTGCTAAGCCTGTCATTGAACCTTTAATCGTACCACAAAGAGCTGGTAACTCTTTAATTAACATAAGAGGGGGTCCACAAAAGAAACTTGATGAAGGCAACCAGGAAGAGGGTTCACCAATACACGAAAGAAAGTCTCAATTTAATGATTCTTGCAACACTTGTAATGGAAATATGCCATCGTCATCATCAGAATGTAGCAAGAAAATGCTATTGAAATCTGATGGAGAGGATAGCGTTAACGAGGTTTTGGATCAGCATGCAAATAATATAATGAAGCCAGAATGCAATCATAGTAATACTATAGGGAAAATTGGGTCAGGTAGAATTGAGCAGAATCGAAATAAAACGGGTGTAAAGAATAATGGATCGATGGGGAATGATAGTTTGGGTTTAATTCTACCAATCAATTTGCGCAAAATTCTTATGGCAGGACCTGTAGCAAAATGTTTTGAATGCTTGAAACCAATTTTTACTGAGACTTGGCCCATTGTATTTCACATTCCAGGTTGGGTTTTTGATGAAAATATTAGAGAAAGAATGAGGTTGAGAGGTGGTGGGGAAAATGATATTCGTGGGGACTGGGATGATATGCATGATGGAAAATTATCTATTGGCTGCACCCATTTCTGCTCTGCTGGTTGCGTTACTAAATTTCAGAGAGGAACTAACTTTTCGTCCAACTTGGCTCTTAACGATTTAAGGTGTATTGTAGAAAACGAGCTGCAGTGGGCAAATGGCTAGTTAATAGACGTTTAGTGAAATCATGGTGCTTAATTAATTAACTCAGCAATAACTTCGGGTGGAAAAAATAGCAAAAAGATTTATTAAGATTTATTGTAGTCGAAATTAAGACACGTCTACGCAAAATATGAATATGACAAACTTATTAATTGTAAATCACCAATATGATCTGCATGGAACGCACGAACAGAACAATTTATTTTCTAGAGAATGCAATAATAAAACTCATTATTTTTCGTGGTATTTTTGACTCGTTGTTTTCTTCCACTTTGCTTTGCACTTACATTCATTACTGTACATTCACATGACACAAACCAATAAAAGCCATAAACTAGGATGGGAAAATGCCTTTTAAAATTTAATTATCCGCGTATGCGCCAATCGCGAAACAACTACTGATAAATAAATGAGCATCGACACTTCTTTGACATTAAGTTCTTATTCATGACATTCCGTAAACCCCAGCATATAAGTGGCATTTCATAACTGTCTTAAACTGTGAGCTCAATTTCATGTCCAAAACCAGTATTTGTGTCTTTTCCAAGTTGTCCTTGAAGAAAGTCCATGATACTACTACACACGCTACTTACGTGCTAGATGTTAAATCGATGTGGTAAGGAAAGTAGTTCTCTTTTAGACTTCTCCTCAACACAAGTATAAATGCACGGTATACAATCTCATATCAAACATATCCAGCACTTCACACTATCCACTCTATATTCGGCACAGTGACAAGAAATTCTTTGTCACATGGTCTTCCAAGATCTCTTTTGTAGATGTTCCTCCAGTAGTAGTACCAATTGTGCATTTGAATCATTGGATTCTGGCTCTTCGAGAAATCATTGTAGAACTTTTAACTCTCAAAATTTGCAGCAGTCATTTAGTAAACTTCTGGATTTGCCGTCTTCAATAGTCATTAAAATGGGTGAACAAGTTCCAATGGACGAAGAGTTGCGGATTGAGGGTACTGTCGGGTTTATTGGATGTGGGAACATGGCCAAAGGCATTGCATTTCCATTGTTTAAAAAGGGTAAGAGGAAATTAAATGTGCTACAAAGATAAGTTGTAAGCATGTACATGATATGAGGAAAAGTTTTTGAGTGAAGTGTTCTTATTCCAGGAATTTTGGATCCATCCCACGTTATAGTGAGTGCCACTTCGCAAAGAAATCTGAAGGATTGGGCGGAGTTTGGCTGCCAAACAACCACTAATAATGGTACGTAGTACATATTAGTTATCAGTTATTGGAAACGAGACGCATTAACTAACTGTTTGAATTGCTTTTGCTAAAACTATATTTGGAACTTTTGTTGCAGCGGACGTTTTTCAGAAATCAGATATTCTTCTCTGGTCAGTAAAACCACAAATTTTTCCAGGAGCAATCTGTGCACTCACTAAACAGGTGGCAGAGAGTGGTTCCAAATTCCCAGATGGGAAGTCCATAGCTCACATTTCCATAATGGCTGGAATAACGCTGGCCAACTTTCAACATGCAATTGAGAATCTTATGCGAGGCACAAACGGAAAATTCAGGTGCTTCAGGACGATGCCCAATATTGGACTCAAGGTTAGCTGTGGCGTTGCAGTATTTACCGGTCCTCCCGACATTTCAGAATCGGAAAGAGCACTCGTGCATAGTTTTTTCAGACCTGTTGGTCTGAGCTATGAAGTTCCCGAACACCAAATCAACGCGTATGGCGGTCTTTTTGGCTCAGGAATTGGTTTTGTAAGCATTAAATTTAAATATGAAACTGCATTTTATGGTATGACATTCTTCAACCCCTACATATCAATTGTTCAAATATTTTAGATGTTTCCGATCATTGAGGCGTTGTCTGATGGAGGTGTTAAAATGGGAATCCCACGACACATAAGCCTTGAAATCGCTGCGCAAGTGATGAAGGGCGCTGGAGAACTGATTTTACAGGAGAAGCAACATCCTGGCCCCATGAAAGATACAGTCTGTTCTCCAGGAGGAACTACTATTGCAGGTGTCGCAGCGTTGGAGGCGGGAGGAGTTCGATCTGCAATTATCAATGCTGTGGAAGCAGCCACAGTTCGTGGTCAAGTATTAGGAGCTCAGGCTGGCAATAAATAAGCACACAGTTACGGAACCTATATAAATCAACCTTCAACCCATAATCTAACCTTAATTTTTGAAAACCTATAGCTCATCTCTAATGATCTGTTTATCTCTCTGTTAATTATATAAGTGAAAACTTCATGGTGTTAGACTTCACTTAATAAAGTACAACGTTTTGAGTTTTTAATGACAATATTATTGTATTGATGACATGTGCATGTCTACAAAAGCGAGCTTTAAAATTAAATCTGAAAAACATGCTTTCTTTATATTTGTGTGTAACTTTTTTTCTTTATGTACTAACCTACTTAGGTATATAATTCCTGTTCTAATAAAATCTATGTTAACTTTTGGAAGGGTAATTTGTAAATGTTACTTCCGCAGCTAGCTCAGTGTGCGTATCCATTTAGATGTCTGTACGATTTAATTGAAATGGTAAATGTGATATTAAAACATTGTGACTAGTGACTTCAGAGTTAGTTAACTTTGTAGAAACCATTTAATGGAAACATAATTTAGAATAAAAATATGTATTCCTGATACATTTGGTTATGATATAGCTCTCTGCATAGCTGGTATTTTCATCTCTTAATCTTTCTTGGGTGCATCTTGATTAAACTATATGAGAAGATTTTCAAAAATGGAAAATCTAAAAATCCCATTTCAAAGTGTTTGGAAGCTTTATGGCAATGCAGTACGTGAGCATAGCATAGTTCATATTTATGAAACTTGGAATCATAAAGAGTTCTTCATGCTTACACACTAAAAAATTTGAAAGATTTCTAAAAATAGAAGTTCACTCAGAAACATACAGCATGCAAATGTGTCATCGCACATAATTTACACAGTAGGTTGTTGCTAGTTCTGTTGTTCATGTTCTTGGTGATATTTTGCACGAAAATTTTAATCCACCGTAAGATTCTGGAAAAGTCTTGTCTTCTTTAGATTTGAATTACTGACAGCTATACTTTTCAGTATCAAGTATACTTATAGTATTAAGTAGTATTACTTTTGAATGCATAAAACTACTTTTAAAATAACTGTGAACAATGGGTACTAAATCCGTAGCCAGTCAACTTGAGAGCTACTTCGACAGCTCCGATTTGTTACAAATCCTGCTAATAAAAAATAAGGAGGCTTATCTAAGCGCTCCCCAAGACGCTTTCACAGGTACCAAAAATAATCTGTTGAACTGGGTGTGCAGCGATTTAGTATTGAAACTACTCTAAACTTATTGTTTAGCACGCCAAGGTTATCTCCGAGCTGTGATAAGGCACCATCCAGATTCTCACGGTATCTCACCAACCACCCAGACCGAGGAATACGAGTTGCGATTGAAAAAGCTATTTATCTTAAGGGACATCTATGAATTTTTAATAAGTGAAAACGATGAAAAGCGACAGGAGAGAGATAATTACTTTCTTAAGGGTATTTATTATAACGTAATTATTTAAAGAAACAATGCCCACAATTCGCATGCAAAATCAAGAAAATTTTAATTAATTGTATTATATTTCTCAGGAGAATATCCGCAGTTACTGTCTTTGGAAATTCTGAATGATCCGAATAAGTGCCGAAAGCGGTTTGGGCTTCCAGATTTTGAAAGAGTCGCAACCGAATTGTACGAATTTATTGGTTGTAATAATTTGGGCAAAATATTGAAAATCTGTATGAAATATAATACAAAATTGTGTTTCTGATTTTTAGGAAAGAAATTTTTATGGTTCAAATGCGTCGCATGAAGGAGGAAGAAGAAAGAAAAGCAAACAACGAATGAAAATTAATTAATACAAATATCTTTTCAACGTAGAAAGCTTTTTTACAGGAAGAAAATTACAGAGATTACAAGTGAGAACGCACGATGACAAACTTACAAAAATAATGGTAGCTCGCCCATGTTATCTTAGCTTAAATCAATTGCTTAACTTTCATTTAAATAAATTTGCATTTTTTGAAACGTCAATTCGTTTTTGGCAGGGCTTTTTATGAAATGAAGAACCTTAATTTTATTATGACATGATGCACAGAATAAAATTATAATAGATAAATTAGATAATTCAGTTGGCAAATCAGCGTCCGATCCATTACTTTCATCCGAAAACCAAATAATGCATAATGTATCATGCATCAAGCCAATCTGATTTCCGCTTTAGATCTCCAGGAATTTTGTACAGTTTTTTGGAAATCCTTTGTTATAGTTATACCAATGCCAATGAGCTTCGTCCTTACATAATTATGGGATAAATGCTGCTGACGATAGACGATAGAGGTTGGGAAACAACTCATTAGAACAATCGCGATAATAATGAAAACTATATTTTCCGTCCTTCGTTTTGGAGTAATCATGAATCATGATTCATGAATTAATAATTTTTGTCCACAAGCTACAAACCGACATAATGCTTCTCATCTAGTAGGGTCTCATCATCTCAAATTTTTCCTGTTGCTCATCTTTTTAGCATAAAGTGGAGTTTGTGGAGTATCCCCATTTTACCATGCATGCATTTGTGAATTTGGCCAAGCCATACATAAATCATCAACCCAGCAAAAAGGTATGAAGTTTTATATAGACACATGGACAATGGACGTTTGCTGAATGCTGAACATCTGATAAAAGGAAAGTAAATACACGGTATTAATACGGTAAACTTGTACTGTCAAGTCAACTTGCCGACTAACTGTGTGTGGTGGGTTCCCTTTGAGTTATAGGACTTTATAGGAGTTTAGGGAGTGTTTTATTTTTATTTTTGCACTTTGGCATTCTACAAGTGTGATTTCTAGTAAAAAAAGATAGATTTTTGGAAACGAAACGACTAAAGACCTACATGCAAGGTTATTCTACTGTTCTATTGTTGCTCTCGTTTCGAGTATCGTGTATCTAAAAATTAAAACACTATTGTAATTGTAAGCCAGCCAAGCCTCCAACAATGTAGCCAAAATACAGAATTACTGGTTATTATTCAATTTTTAATGAGACCGGTATCTTTTGTTCAAGTCGTCGATTTGAAGAATTAAGTGAAGCCCACACACTTAGAGCAAGTACTGAAGTACTGCTGAATGATTGTTTATGGTTGTTGTAGGTTTGATAATTTAGCTTTTTTGCACTCACTCATGTCATATCAATCAGTGTCATTCATCAGTTGAATACATTGTTGCGAGGTTTGAATAATTGCCACATTTGTCCGTGAATCGGGGTTTGTCGGCTTGCAAAGTGATAATCACTTTTATATCCGATTCTATATCAGCAAAGCTTCATATCAATACGATATTTTTCATTTCCAGTGTCATTATCATTCCTGTTCATTATTTAACTGAAAACAATTGACAATGTCTGAGTGTTCATGTTGGTGGGTTTGTATTGCCGTGACTGGGTTGGCAATGCTCATAATTGTGTCACTAGTGGATTGGTTTAATCGAACAGCCAAAGGAAACGTAAAGTTGACCGATCAACATGTTGTCGTGAGTCCTTATTTTAATTTCTCGTTTGGACGCTTTGTCACTTTTTTTGTCAGTTGTCAATGTCGCTTGCACACCCCTGCATTTGGTTGCATTCCATTATTAAAAACCACACATAACCGGTTAATTTATTTGACATTTAGATTACTGGGGGTTCCAGTGGAATAGGGAAGCAGGTGGCAATCCTAGCCGCCAAACGGGGGGCCAACGTAACAATCCTGGCAAGGGATGTAAAAAAGTTGGAAGAAGCCACGAATGAGATCCGCTCTGCAAGTCTAAGTGATGGCCAAAAGATTAACTATTTCAGTGGCAAGTAACCAGTTACCAATACATATTATGCCCCTAAAATAAGAAATAACATTACTTAATCTTATCTTGAATTTTTCCCTGTTTTAGTGAACGTAACAAATTATGAGGAGACGGACAACGTATTGCAAAGATGTGCTGAAGAGATAGGCGCTGTGGATGTGCTAATTTGTTGTGCCGGATATGCGTACCCATCAAAGTTGGAGGATATTCCATTGCATCATGTCAAGGTGGGCGTTTTTATTATAAAAAAAACAGATTTTATGATTTTAGGAAAGCATGTAAAATAGTATTGGTAACGTTTGTGCTTTCATCTTTTTCCAGGGAATGATGGATATTAATTATATGGGGACTTTTCATGCAGTACGAAGTGTGTTGCCATCTATGAAGTCTCGCAGAAAGGGGAAAATTGCCTGCACTTCTTCTATCGGAGGTCTAGTCGGTTTATACGGTTACACTGCTTACGGAGCTTCAAAATTTGCGTTGAGAGGTTTCGCAGAAGCACTGCAAATGGAAGCAAAGCCATTTAATATTTCAGTGACACTTTGCTTTCCCCCCGATACTGACACGCCATGCTTGGAACAAGAAAACAAAGTGAAGCCTTTGGAAACTAAACTGATAAGTGAAGCTGCTGGAGTAATGAAACCTGAAGATGTCGCCCAGTCAATCCTCAATGATACAATGGTATGATACAAGCGTATTGCTTTTCTTTTCGCCGTTTTCCCACTTTTTTAAGCTATGAAGCCAATTACATATGCAAAACCTATTAATCGCGAATATTTTATTTATTTTGGTTTATTTTAGGCTGGGAATTTCTTCAGTTGCACAGGTTTTGATGGGAACTTGACCACAGTTATGTGTGCGGGGATGTCTCCAATGAGTTCCATAGCAGGTCTTGTAGCACAGGTTAGCAGTTTGTCTAATTTTTTTGACAAACGCAAATATGCAATGTCAAATGAATTTTGAAAAAAAAACTTTTGCAAATAATTTTGCAGGTGTCCCTTATGGGAATCTTGAGACTTGTGGGTCTGGGATACATTTTCTATTTCAACCGATTGGTAAGGAACTGTGCCACCAAAAAGGAAAAATTGAAGAAAGCTGAGTAAATGACGAAAATTATAAAACTGGAATTTATATCAAATGTGATAGAAATCTTCACAATACTGTGATTATCGTATTTAGATAATTTAGTACAACAACCAGAAAAGTACAGAATGTCTAATTACATAAGAGCGTTTTTAATATGATAAAATAGCTTATAGACTGAAATTAAATTGTGAGTTTGCTTACAAAGAGCACATTTGTATTGTCAACCAAACATGAATGTTTGTATGTGATTGTGTGGGCATAAAATCCACGCTTGCGTAGTTTTAATTCTTAATATTACTATTCTTATACAATACAGAATACAATAATTTTGTCAATGTATTTTCATTATTTCTACCGAGTAAATTGATATCTTTTGTTGTGAATACTTCCGTTTTGAATATTTTTCATCATAAAAAACTGAAAACCGGAATTGCTTCCGTATTAAGTACTTGATGCCCTTTTCGAATGTTGACTTTTTGTAAAATTGAAAAGCACTCTTCCGAGATGCGCGTAGAATATAAATGGATAATGTACATGGTAAGATGTACATATGTAACGAACTAAACAACTACAATGGCTTCCATTGACTTGCAACTTGTAGTATAGAAAAGACAGGGGAACAAAATGTTTTGGTGCTTGAGTCACTGGACATTATTAGTCATTTTTATAGTTCTTTGAAAAATTGTTTTTTCTAAACTGCATGACCTTTCCATAAATATTGAACTATGAGTAATGGCTAAGTAGTGGGACTCATCGTCATACCATGAGAAAAGCTTGCCACATACATACCATATATTATGATAATGTGCTGGCAAACACAACAATTCATGAAGCTTTGTTCTCTGGATTGAAGAAAAGCGTTCTTCTAGAGAACTAACTGAGAATTTTTGGTACCTGTCCTATTAGGCTGGCTTTTGGAACTGGTTGGTAGTGGGCCACTCGCTATTCACATTAAAACATCCTCAATGCCAATGGTAAATCGTGTGAATATTACGTGAAAATACTGTGACGGTATTCTATGCGATTGCAATACCTATTCATGTAGTATGAACGTAGATGATACACCTGTTCAATTAGCCAGCAATTCATCCCTCCCTACACCTCATTATTGCATCACATATCTATGTAATGTACGCAACATCACGCAACAATATAAACCCCATTCACTACTATCAGCCAAATGATATTGTCCAACAAGAATGAAATTTTGTGAACTGGACTCAGCGCAGCTAAAGCAAAGGTATTTCAATTCTCTAAACTTCTACATGTAGCCAAGCCGTTGTATTAGATGACGACTTTTTATAATGATGGCCATGTTGAATCCTAACTCTGCTTTTCAATACGGGCATTATCGAAAAGAGGTAAAATGTATCATGCATATGTATTTGTAATCTAAGTGGTATGTAACGTAATATGTTACAATGCAATTGTTATTGGAGCCTCCAAAAATAACATTAACTAATCTTCATACTATTCCAATGCCAAATAATGCTTCATACTAAAACATTTTCCATTGAGACTTGAAAGGAGAGAACAACATTCTCAAACGCATGAAATGATATCAGAGATCAGAGAATGTGTGAGTCTAACCAAATTTTTATTACATCGCTGTAGGAATTTCTTGTTCCTTTTTCTTGGTGGCTTTGTGAATCCATCATCGTCCATCCCTGTAACCCTTTCGCGTAAAAAAAAGTCGAATGTCTACATGTGCTTAAAACATAACGCATCATCATAGGCAATTTAGCCACAGTCCAGTTCACTCCGACACCACATACATGGAACATAATAGACTTATATTTTCAATGCATACTATTTTCAAGAAGACAAGATTTGTAGATTTCCTTGATTACATTAGCTTGTTTGAATTCATTGACTCATATCTACTCATGCTCGTATCTGACTACGAGCCAAAGACGTGTCAGTAACCCAGACCAAAGCAGGTTTTTCTTTTCTTCTTAAGCTACCCCTACACACACCCCATCATAATCCATCGTATCATTTACTTTTATTAGTAAATAAGACAGACGGGAAAGACTCGGACGAGCTAACGACTTCAACTTTTATATTCGCAAGTCTCACAGACATTTAGGGACAAAAGTCTCCCCCTCGAAACCAGACAATGACGCACTGAATCGAATTTGACATTAAAATCCCAAATTGCTGGATTTCTTTAAATTTCTTGAATACATCAATGTGAGAAACAAAAATCGACCACAGCGCAACCTAATTGGAAAATTAGTTTTATGAAAGAAAGTGAGCATCATCATAATAGGTACCGCAGGCCAATCACAGAGAAGGAAAGGAACATCACACCACCTCATACCTATACTCAACCGTCTTTTTTATACAATTGTTCAATCGGGCAATACTCTTTCTTCTATTATTATTGTGCGTTGCATATATTGCATTGCACTTGGCTTTGTGTACGTAATAGAAAATACAAGACCGATACTGATCGTCAGCAGCAGCACGTAAATTCCTCCGTCTTCGAGTCTTTTTCCCACTTGTTATTCCCACACCGAGCGATTTGTAATGGTCGTAATAACCAGAGGACACACACAGAGCGCGAGAATAGCATGACATTTGCCTAAATGTTTAGCAAGTTGCAATATTGCATTCAGTCAGATACATCAGTGATTTTCTCTTCCTCGCTGTAAGTGGAAAGTGTGCGAATTTTTCGTTGAAAAGTATAAAATGTGCTAAATTAGGAAACTCTATGAGAATCATACCTCGCATTGGTTCATTTGGTGAAAAGGTTCAGATCGTATCTGGGAGAGTTTTGCCTGAATCTTCGCAAAATTTGTGATTTGACAAGTCTGGAGTGCCAAAAATAAAAATACTGGAAGTTTTCAAGATCTATAAAATCGATCAGGAGAATATCCAGAAAAATGCAAAAACTGCCTTCGCTTGTGCTGATATGTGGCTTCACAATTTTAGTGGCATCCATCATCATTGGATGGATTGTTGTGCCGAAGGTCATTGATAGCAAAATATCTCAGGTACGTACGTAATCCGAATTTTTAAAATGTCACTTCTGGTACGTGATGCCATGTATTTGCTAAATTTGTAGGTTAAATTTGTAAGATAAATCATAAGTGTTACATGAGCATGCAAACCTGATTCAATTTTAATATTACAACGCATTAACTTGTACAAACACAACAAATCATGGTCATACGAGGGAGTATTTCAAGAGTTTTGGAGAGCAATCATTGTTTATTTTGAAACAGTCAAAGGTTTATGAATCGTAGTTGAAAATGACATCATGGAAATTAAATTAGCACTATATTTTCAAGCTCTCTGTTAGCATTGTCATTAATAACATTATATTGCATGTCGGTTTTATGTTCATTTACTGGTTCGAGGAGAAATTTGTTCAAACAACATGATCACTAGCATGTAATATGGTCTTCATGAAAGAATTATCAATGCTTTGTGACTGAGATTGTACAAGATATATAAATAATAAATAATTTCTTAATTTTGCTTTGTTCTCATCTTGACAATGCAACACAACGACAAAAAGAGCAATATAGCTAACCCATAACATGATGTTAATTTATGCTTCCACTAACGAAACGATAAAATAAAACGTGTGAAAAAAATCTTTGCATGCAATGCGTGCTTGTAGTTCGTAGCTTTTGTCCAGAAGCAGAGAACAGCATGCATAGTATTCTACTCTAATGCATGGTCCTGTTCCAAACTCTAAACATCATGTTATCATAATGATGGCTCTATGCAAAAAATCTCTTGATTTGAGTAGCAATGATGACAGCGAAAAATAGCAAGGTCTCCTTTTGTGAGCTTAAGATCTCTTATCAATATCATACTAAAGGCTTTGTGTAGAAAATAATTGCATTAGTTTCTTGTATTAATTGGTCGTTATTTACACATAGGTTTATGCTTTCTCAAGTTTGTAATTTTGTTGAGAATCGATAATCGATTACCGTATAGGGAAGGATAAAAGTAAGAAAATTACGTTGACATATAGGTAACGTTTGACATAATATGTGATAGTGCATGACTTTACATGTTTCATTCATACAGACGAAGTAATGAAGGTCACTGTTATCGTATGAGATATTAAAAGTAATGGTACAAAAAAGCTGAATGATTTTGCGCTTTTTGAATAGGTTTGGAAATGCGCAAAACTAATTTGAATTGCGTAATGTTTGGAAAATCTTAATGTAACTAGGAAAGAAAAGAAGCACATAATTGTTTTATTTTCCTACCATTATTGACTCTCGGGGACTATAAACACTGAGGTTGTAAAAATGCATGCGATATTACTACATACTTAACTAACATATCATCTACAAGTTGTTCAGTAATAACCATAAACTAATGATTCTGTTAATACTGCGACTAAAGAAGACAACAGTACTTTTATCAGGAAACAATTAAAAAATTCACAACACCTTGCGTTACAGATATTAGCAGCCAGTGAGTTTAAGGCACTGGTAGTTGGCAGTGACATCAATACTTGAAACTTGAGTCTTTTCTACTTTTCTTAGAAAGCATTGCTATATCTTAGTGAATATAAAGACGATCACTGTGATCGGATCACAGGAAAAACAATGATAGTACATATAATATTTATTATTATTATGCTCACAGCATCAGCATATACATTCAATTCATGTCACCCATATTGATTTACTGAATCAAATGAATAGCAGGAAGTTGATAGTTATTTTACGATAGGAAGTGTTTATCTGAGGATCAGTTTCATCAGGTTTCATGCAAAAGCTTCCCCTCCCCCATGGTAAAACAATTGCTACACAAGTCTTTAGTATTTTTGACTGAAAAAAATAGATTTAAAATAGTACTCATAATGAAATACGAAAATAATACAATGAACAAATAGGAAAACAGAAAAACCCACCAAGGCACAACGTCAAAAGGTTATCAATCAATCAGAGTAACATTGAATCGTAGTGATGTGTCGTTTATATTATGAAACGAAAAAATTATTAATACCAAACGCACAAAAAGCTAAACGTAGGGAGTATCATTCTTCAGTTTAGCAATTGGATATAAGAATCAGGCTCTGAAATTCTCAAGTAAAAATGAATCAACTGGGCAATCACAATTACCAAAGGCAAGGTTTGACAAGACCACAAGCTACTGTGATTGCTGGAATTTTTATTTATAAATCCCAAGTCGTAAAGGTCAATAGTCAGAGCTTCGCACCAAAATTTCAACTATGTACAAACAAACAACATAATTAGAATCACACCCTACAATGGTGCATTGCATAAATTGTGTTTGAGTTAACTGATTTTATTAAAATAAATTGGAAGTGGAAAACAGTTTAAACAGAATGACAGGGAACGTAAAAAGAAGAGCAAATCTACATGCATTCTTTTTTGCTCATCATTATCATCAGAGAACGAGATTTTAGGATTTGTCCTATTCTTTAACATTTCACCTATCACAAAATCATTTGGCATGTGAATGA
>JAQIXX010002815.1:0-22390 GCA_034700605.1 Willowsia nigromaculata | reverse complement strand
GTATACTCATAGCTCATAATAACAAAGACAAAGTATCAAATTCAATAATAAAAGTCAATAGGAGTTACCCCATGACTTACCATTCATACAAGAAGCTTCCACCAAAACTAGCTGAGTTGAAAATTTGAAGTCAAGAAAAAAGTTTAAGTTTTTTTGGGGCCAAAACCCCAACCAGAGAGGCTAAAATTCCGGGTGTAACTGGCCTCTAAAAAATTTAAAAAATAGGCCAGAAAAACCGTCCGGTAGGCCGGCAAGCATTCTTTAGAGGCCTGAAAATCCCTTCCCAGTAATTTCTAGGTCAGTTTGCCCTATTAACTACGTTTCAATAATTTCATTACCTGTTTTAGAGTGGAAATGGGTTAATGGAATTTCAGGAAGTGATAAATAATTTGCAATTGGAATAATTTTTAACGCACATTATTTATATGTTCCCAACAAAATTCAAACTACACGATTTTGGAGCGTCTGTAACATTAATAAATTTAAGGAAATCTCCAATTCAAGTACAACGTCACACCATCGCGTGTGCATCTTTCACTTTGAATTCAGAGTTTCATCAGGAAGTTTTGCTACTGCTTTTTTGCGAAAAAAGCTTAACTTACACTCTAATAGTCGTGAAAGTTACATAAAACGTACTGTTTTCTTTTAAATTAATTAATTAATTAAGACTTTTATTATTTAGCCATAGGTTGAAATTAGACAATTGAACATCGAAAAATGTTGCCGGTTTATGTCTTACTAAACACTTGGTGATTGATTTATCTGGTGACTGTGATCTGAGATTGGATTTAAGTGAACAGGGTAAGGTAAGAAATTTTTTGTAGTATGCAAAATTTTTTTTCCTTTTATCCATGGTACGAAGATATTAAATTTTCTTTCACTTTGTTGCTTTCTTCTGTTATCCCTTCTTTTGGTCTTACTTACAAAACTGAAAACTACAGGGAACGAAAGTATCTTCAATGAATTGGCTACAGTTCAATAAACATTGTTCAATAGTGGGGGAACTTTAATGCAATTATCTGGCATGTAAGGACACGAAAAGTACAGAAATGAGCCCCGAACATACATGTAGGGCCTTTGCGTGAGGTGGATTTGTGTGACTCAAAAATGGAGGCAAGTGGAGAGGATAAAGATTCTAGTAGAAAAGTAAAGTCTTATATTACACGATTCAATGACTGCAAATAAATTATTAGAAAATTCACACGCTAAATTTCAGTGAAAAATGCTGCCATTAGCTCGAATCCTACTCCGTACCATGAAACTTTGATGTTATTTGAATTTGAAAGTATAGGTATAATTATTTAAACTGTAAAAGATTGCACACGTAACAGAAACTCGATTCTTCGTACATTTTAATCAATTTAGTACAAAACTTCGAAACCTCACACAAAAAAGTTCGTTACACCTTTTCTTCATCTAACCATTCTCAAAATTTGGAGTTTCTTGTGGGGATATCATGAAATCAAATTTTGTGCAATTTACCAGTTTCCAGGATGCGAGATGTATGATTCCCTTTGTTGTAAGAATTTGTTAGCTAAATTACACAATTCAATGTTAATTCAATTCAAAGTAGATCTAGATTCTATAATTTTTTGATTGATGGCAGCATGATGTTGAGTTGTGAAAAATCTAATTTTTCACAGTATTTCAAAATCATAACTTTTTTTAAAACGCAGGAGCAAAATTTTGATACTGTACATCCAAAACGTTTATATAAATTCCATCAAAATCAATCAGAACGGACATCGCTGACTCCTTTCTTATTATTATTTCTTTGAATGGAATCATTCAAACATTCTTTTGGCGATTGAGATACTGCCCTCACCTTTTACGGATTTTGGCATTAATAATTAACAAATATATTTAGCAATTTTATTCTCTGGATTCATGGGCCCAATCCTTTAGAAAGTACAACTTGAAAAGCACAAACATTGCATGCTCAGTTTCTTGTATGTTTTGCAGTATAAGTAACCAACCAAAGCATGGAATCTAAAGCAAATGACATGAGCCGTGAGAAATACCCATCTGACACCGAAGAGAGCGTACTGTACAACGATGTGGTCAACAGAATTAACCGAATTCCAGAAGAAATGCTAAACTCTACATGGGAAAATGTATTACTGCAGTTGACAGAGAGCCAAAAGAAAGAAATAGCTGATGTCGAATCGGAATCTGAAATTAGATGCCTACTAAAGATTTGGTTTAATATAGGAAATACCAAACCATGTAATACCACAAGTAGCACTATACTAATATCTCGTTTCAAACAAATGTCAACAACTACTCGTTTGTTTTTAAGACCACAAGTATTGCAACGTTTCCTGGGATGGCGTGTTTTGTTGGCCTGCCATTCCTTCTGGATCACGGATTTTGATGAACTGCACAGAGATATTCAAGGACTTTTATTCGCACTCTGACAAGTACCTGAAGGGTAGCTACGTTTAAAAAATTGTTGAAATTCTCCATTCTAAAACCTCTCGTTTTTCATAATAATTTTATATTCGCATCCTATCGTAGGAGACGTCTCACGTTATTGTTCAGAAAGTGGTTCATGGGAAGCCTGGGATAAAACAAACTATGAAATTTGTACACCAACTGAGATTTTAGAACGCGGTTTTGTAAGTGTTGATTTTACTTTGCTTGTGCTACAAAACCTTGGAATGGTAGATTAAAAAAAATTGTAATATTTGCAGAGCAAAGGCCAGATGTCGATGTTTGTAAGGTACATGGTATTTGGGGGATCAATTCTTTCACTCTTTTGCTTGAGTATAGCTCTCGCGATTTTCTGCTCTTACGAGTACGTAAAAGTATTGCATTTCATATCTGTGATTGCTTTCCTCATTCAGATCTAAAATAACAATGAAATATCTTCTATTATTGCAGACAATTAAGAAGCCAGCGTTTTGCTGTCCACATTCATCTCATGTTGGCACTTGTGCTTCGCTTCTGTTTGCTTTACATAATCACAGAGCCATTTGTTTTTGGTAGACAGACAACGTACAGAGATTATGTGAGCATACACTTATAATATGAATCATTCGCGCATTCCTCTCATGCGGGTTGCTATCTTCTCCAAGAGAATATATAGTTTGCTTGCATAAAAGTACCAAAACACTCATCTACTAAAGTGATGCTGGTAACTCCTTTATTTAGGATTTACTATGTAAAACAATTATATTGGCTTACTTGTATTCAACGGCCGTTTCGGTGATGTGGATGCTTGTTCAAGGAATACATTTAAATAGTATACTGACGACAAACATATTGATTGGTGAAAGCAAATGCAGATTTCGCTTTTATTACATGCTTGGATGGGGTAACATTTCATGTTAAGAATTCATGCTGAAAATTTGAAAAACCAAAGGTCATTTAAATGCGAAACTTTTTCCCAGTATTTCCAGCTGTCATTACGTTAATATATTTGACGATAATGATCATAAACCAACACGAAGAGAAATGCTGGAGAGGATATTCCGACATGATCGAGATATGGATATTTCTCATCCCAATAACTGTGGCCCTAGCGGTAAGTACTAAAATCCACCGCCAAGAAAGACCCTATTTACTTTATATGCATGCAAAACTCGCTTGACTTGAATAAACACACGTCGCAAAAGCAATTGACAACTTAACTCATTACGGAACTATTACATATCATCCCACGAAATTCAATATTTTGAGGATTTTGAAACCCTGTCAAAAGCATTATTTCCGGAATCTTGTGTTTTATATGTAGATGAAAATATTAAATGTCATAAAACATGTTCCGAGTGAGTAAAGTATGTAGCTCTGAATGATGTATCACCAATATGAAAATGGTGGTTCTTACATAAACACTTGCCTTTTGAATAAGGCTTTCTATCTATTTTGCACTGACATGTTTGTCATTATGTAGCGAGCTGAGAATTTGACATTAATAGTTTTGAAGATAATGTATCAGAAAAGCTTGTGACTGGATATTCTTCTTCCTTCTTAGATTGCTCGTACGTATCTTCAGCTTTGTGGTTTTTGAGATATATCAATTTCATTATAGGAGACACAATGTCAAGCTGTATGCAAATATGTTACTTCGTTACTATAATGGATAAAGGTAACATTTGTATAACAAATCATATTTTGAGAGGAGCTACGGATTTTTACAAAGCAGAATTGGAACTGACTTAAATTTTTACAAGCTACGAAGACTATCACAACTTTTTCAAGTTAAGTGTGACTGATGCTGAAAGCTTTCATTCAGTTTTTTACTAGCGATTAGTTAGTGTAGTGAAAACATTCCCTTAGGAACTTCGTTTTTTTCTTGAGATCCGCAATAATATACAAAGACAAGATGTTTCAGGATTATTTCTTGTCATGAATTTGTAAACTTAATTTGAAATGTTATGAAGCGTAGCATTTACATTCATTTAAATGCATTGCAATGAACTCTCATTTTGTGTTTACTCGTGTAGATGAATGGCCTTTTTCTTTTGAACATCCTTCGTATTGTGACGAGAAAATCTGAATGTCAAAATACGCGCCCTGATCGATCTAGTCTTATGTAATCAAACATTTTATGATACAAATGCACTTGTTTAACTTTTCATATAAATTTGAAAGGAAGCTTTTTAACATTCCTAAAGATTAATTGCAAAGGCAACTTTGGTCCTCTTCCCAGTTCTTGGCATTAACAATCTACTGCTTGTCTACAATCCCGGAGGTTGGTTTGAGAAATATTTTGTGTCACTCAACACATTTTTTGGATCCACTCAGGTAACAATGAATAAACAGTCCTTTAAAAGAAAACTAAAGTCATGCATTGAAAGTTGCTTGTCACTATGTAAAATTTTGTGTCTGTGTTTTTAAGGGATTTTTTGTAGCTATTGTGTACTGCTTTATGAACAAAGACGTGCAGCAAAACATACGCCGCTCATTTTATCGGTTTCGTGTTCAAAGAAGTTTGACTGGGAATGCAGGGGAAAGTCAACACGCTCTGAAGCGCTCTGTCTTGGTGAATATTCCCAATAGTGATGCACATCAGGATGAAGTACAAGCTGTATAAAGAAGGATGCTGGAAGCTAGATTTTAAAATATAATTTGTGCGTGTCTTTCTTGTAGCTGTGACAATTTTGGTTTCTTTGGATGTATAAGTTTTAACGGATTTCATAACTTTGTATGACGGGCTGTTCTTTAGTATACGGGATTGTACCGATTGCGCCAACCCGCATATTAAAAAAAGCCCTTGACCTGGGAAGTTGAATGACACCTCTTTCGGGAGGCGCAAATGAGGGGTTTGACCCCCAGCGGTGATTTCTCAAGATGCCCCAAATGTGCATTTTGCATGCATTTAAGGTGTTCCACTTACTTAGTACATTAGGTTAGGTTAGGTCAGGTTAGGATATGTTAGCTCAGATTAGATTAGTTTAGCTTGTACATTCCTGGGTAGAAAATTTTCAAAATGTTTTCCTTGCAATGCATAAATATCAGATGTCGATGTAGTAATGTGTGCTCAGTGTGTTGTAAATGCACATCCTAAAGCAAAAGAAATCAAATACTGTTCGTTTTAACCTACATGCCTGCATATGCGCTGTTGTACATGTGACGCTTCTCAATAATTTGATTGAGGCACCCATTATAAGGAGAGGCGCGTAATAAACGAGGCGTTACTTCGTAGACGCCATGGCGTCTATTAAATTGGGAAGTAATTCCAAAGAGGCTTCTATTTCACATTTTACGGTTTATTTACAAGCTTATCACGTATTCATAGCTTGTTACATGTATGGATCGACCTATTCATAGGTTCTTTGGCTTTCACTAGCCACCGCTAAATCAAGAATTGTGATTGTGTTATAAGTGATTGGCCTCTTATTGCTTTGACAAAAGATCAGAAGAAAAAACACAATGCAATATCTGATGTGCCAATTCCTGAGTCACGAGATGTGCACCACACATCTTCAGATGTTCTTGGGTAAGCAGAAAGAGAGCCAAGCAAAATGTTGTGTGTCTTGGTAAAACCGAAAGTATCGTATTGGAAGAGACAATGCTGCCCAAATTTCTCCTCCGAAACTTTCTTTTCATTGAAAGATATGCAGGAAATTGTGTTTCTTTTATCAACGAAGCTGATTTTATTAGCTTGGAAGAGAGATGGAAGAGCGACTCTGTAGAAGAATTTTTCATGCTGCAAATTACGTTTTCATCAACGACGAACCTAGTGTGTGTGCTTACACGAGTTATGGGACTTGTTTTAAATGGAACTGTAATAGAAAAATGATGTATTGGATGGTGCAGTAACTAATACAGTATGAGTCAAATGTTAACGGTAAGAAATCCTGATGAGCAACAAAAACGGGTCCCTGGTCAATACCCAATCTCTGATACTAAAAATTAAATTCCTGGGAGCACCGCTCCCGTGCTCCATAAGAATTTCCATGTCCGGGTATATTTAAGGTTGAAAGAGATATTTATGGAATCAGTCAAAAACAATTTTTTAGACAATATGTATGCCAGCATTTTATTCTAAGATTTATTCTGTGAATTTAAGCTTAAGCAAATTTACAATTGATAGTAATTTACATATATTAGGGCGATTGCTAACATGCTAACATGTAATTTCCTGGTATAAACTAACGTGTATACTGGCATTTTTACAATGCTTTGTTTCTGGTTTTTGTAGGTTGGGGGAATGTATATTAGTGATAAATATAACAGTAACATAGTTTGTGTTTTTGTAACTAGAAGAAGTTATAGGAGTAGCAGCAGTAGGAATGTGTTAACCGATAAAAAATCTTGCCTGTGTTTATATGTACTAATGTACTTATGTAATAGTTTAATTACTTTTAACACCTTAGCAATTCCTTGTTGTAATTTTATATACAAACTATTTTTTACTACAAGTCTGTGTGTCAGCTAACGTAAAAGAGAATTGAATTATATAAAATTTTCCCAAAGACTGGAGAGTTTCGTTTGTCAGCTAAATGCTAAAATGCAAAAAATGTCTGCCGGAGTTACATTTTGTATATGATGTATGAGGAATATCTACGATGGTACTGATCAAGTTATCAAAATTTTAACTCAAATCCTGTCTAAATTTTTGATCTAAGCTTGAAACTTATCATCTTTATGTAACATAAATATTATATTCTAGTAGCTGATGATATAGGCCAAATAAATGAATTTTGCTGTGATTTTTGTTTTCAAAAAGGGTAAATAAATTAAAAGATGGATTCATATTAATCCAAATAACACAAGGCATGTTTTCCTTCTATTCTAAAATAATTTTATAAAACAAATTATCAGCAGAATTTCAGCATGAGCGTGGAAAGTGTAAATTCTCATCGCAGCGGTATTTTATGTCAGAAAATGAATGGTTCGTTGATATTGTTCGTTTAATATGTTTTTCCAAGCACGCGTAAATTGTCTTTTGGGTTTAACACCCCCAGCCACGGAATGAGGATCAGTCACGTAGTCAACCATGTCAAGCATTGAAAGATAAATTACAATCCAAGAAACGTAAAATGAAATACCGATCATTAATATATTTTGATATTTGAAGTTGGGAACTTACGTGCAGCTTTACCGCCTCGTTTTCCAGCCCTTGTTGCAAAACGTTTTTGATGATCAAATTTGTGAAAACAACAATGCTTGTAGTTTTCTTTCATATTCCCTTCCGAGCTGTCTGCCATTATAACTAAAACGGTACAAAAATGGTTTTATTATTGCATTTTGAAAGATTACATTGTTTTAACTTAATTTACTTTTATTCGTAAATCTGGCTTTAAACTGTCTCAAAACTTTGACTTGGAATTCTGAATTTTGAGCTTTCTCTATTTTAAATGGGTCTATCTAAATATTTCCTGTAAATGAACCTGAGACCTGATCATACTGCATCGTTTAATTATTTCCAAAAATATTGAAAAATATAACCAAGTTTTGTCAAATTGCATCAACATTATCCAAAATACTCCTAGTCTAGTGTTTCTTCATGTTATTAGATATGAAATCGCTATTTTTCATGCAAAAAATTATAATATGTATGCTACACTCACTGGAGTTGTCAAGATTCGAACTATAGTCGTGGTTGAATTTACGGTCTTGAAAACATTTCACTGAAAACAGAAACGCCACAATAACCAATGCAATTTTTAAATGAGATGCAGCAGCCATTTTTGGATTGCTCGATATTTTTAGAAACACAAATGTATTCAGCATGAAGCTCCGAACGTGAGTGAATGTTGGAGAAGAAATGATCAATGGTTATAAACGGTTATGGAAATTTTTAATACCCACGAATCCATTGTTTTAGAGTTCCGGCTCCTGCTGTGAATATTTCTATGAATACTTTTCTTGAATTTAAGTATTGGCTTTACTGATATTAGTATGATATATTAATACAGCGGTAAGAGATCTAAATTCTAATCTCTCAACTTTCCAGAGCTAAAACTAAAACCAATAAAAAATAGCGAATAACTAATGAACCATTTTCAGTAATGAGCTACAAAATTGCTGGTGTTGAACATGCTATTAAAATCTTGTGTTGTTATACGTTTGACCAGAATATGACTTTAAAAAGTATCAAGCATGTTCAACTGTTTTGTGAAATACTGGTTTAGTCAAATATCGTTACTTTGATAATTCAACGAATCATATTTAATGCATGATTTGCTGTTTTCATTGAATAGCTTATTAGTTAAAAAATAATAAATCTTTGATGCGAAAACAAATAGACAAACGCGACAAATCTGTTAGTATTATAGGAAATGTTTCTGAAACAATAAAGGAAATCTGCGTTTGAAAAATAATTTCCTAAAACTACAGGATAGCTAAATATTGTGGATATGTTCAATCCTAAAATCTTACTGTATTTTTCAGCCTACTCATATTCCGGGCACCATAAGGGTTACTGGGAAATGAATTCAGTATATTTTTCTATGTAAGGTTAGGAGCTGCATATGGTAGTCATAAATCCATGAATGTTTGAGACAATCACCTGTATAAAAGTGAAATATTTGTAGAAACAATACCATTGTATATCTTTAAATCTTTTACATCCTCAAAACCCCTCTTATTTCTCATTAATCTGAAAAACTCTATATGCCTCGGTAAGCTATGCCCAAGTATAGAATTCGGGCATAGAATCATCTCGACCTAGTTTTTTGTGAAATAAGCAACAGGAGTGCAGATTATACAGTTAGTGCTAGAGCAGCTTAGCAATCTCGGCTCAAAACTTCAAGGTGGTAGAACTGGATTGAATTTATAGAACAGATGACCTTCACCTAAAGACAGATGCTAAGCGTGTGGATACCCGGCCCTAGTTTTTGTATTACCCCGGCCCAAAAGAGAAAAAAATTGTCACCCAAAGTAGCATTTGTACATACATTGCTCATTATATACAAATGAGAGTGGTGTGGCCAACCATCTAAATAAAGGTTATGAATACGCAAGTAAAAATTGTTATGAAATTACAGAGAAGTCATATTTTATTCAAATGTTTCATACATATACTATGAAAAATCCGCTGCTCCGAAAACTCATGAGAAAAATGTTCTGCGTAATGTCTCCACCTTACGGGTTCGTTCCAGTACAAAAATTTCGTTTAGGAGTAAAATCTGTTCATGCTGTAATTTGCAGGTTAGCTCATGTTGGCTATGACTATGACTTATGACTTCCTACAAAATGTGCTCAATTTGATTTCAAAAAAATGGAGATGTAGATTTGAGCAAGTTTACAGAACCTCGCTACTCATTCAAAACAGGCAGTGAGTAGTTTTAAGCCTAGCGAGAGCAGTAAAATTCTCATATTTTCAAATCCCGGTTTTTGATATACCGTTTGAATAGAATAGTAACATTACGATAATGCCCATGTCCGCTTTTTTTTATTTCAGACGCATATTCCAGATTTGGAATCCGTCAAGTAAGTTCTGATCTACAGTGTCTCAAAAATTGCAATTTTGCCATTTTTCCAAGCTTACCTAAGATATCAAGTTATATCTCAGATAAAATACGAGTAATTTTAAATTGTCGAATACATCAGTAAACAGAGCATCTCTCTTTATAAAAGAAACCTGAAATTTTATGATTTTGAGTGTTGCTGGTTTGAATTTACAAGAATTTTTTTTACTCCTGTCGTTCCAAAAATATGGCATAAAAACTTCAAAATATCAGCGATACAAGCATAAATAAAATACTGAGAGGGTAAATTTTAGATTTTTATGGGCTTTCGTTTAATGCCTTGATTGTAAAAATTAGTGGTATTTGAGTGCTTTTATGAACGTTTGAAAAAATTAGTTTTATCAAAGTTTCCAACTAAAATGTTACCTAAGCTTTACATTTGTATACATATATACTTTTATTAGCCTTAAAGATGGCTTCTCCGTGTATCTCCCTAACGACAGGCCAGATGCTGCTTTAGGCTGCTTGGACTCAAGATTTATAAAACTTAAAGCCATACATCCAGTCTAAAGTTAAAAAATGACATTTGGCGCTTGACGAGAAAAAAGCAATAAATCTATTTATGTCTACCTTCTCTTGTCAATTGTTTGTAACGTTTTCCAGGAAATCTACCGGAGTTTTAAATACCAAACAAAAACCAACGACCAAAAGTTTCTTGCACAAGCTTCCGTAAAAACTTCACATATAGACACTGCCTTGGAAATACCAACCACACTTTTTCAAATTTATGATTCCCGACTATAGTAAATCAATGTCTGTTATCACAGAATTACCAGAATTAGAAAGAAAATACTGAATTATTGCATTGGCATAAATTCGAGCTAGAGGAGAAGTCTTTGATTCAGATGCTGATTTGCAGACATACAAATGCATGTGGGAACAAATAAAATTTTGGTTTGAGTAGTTTAATATGTAGCGAGAGCAGTAAAAATCAAAATTTTCAAATTAATACACGTTTCAATATATTGTCTCAAAATTAATTATTTTGTACAAGATAATACTTTCGATTTCTCCCAGTAACACATAATTGGCATCGGGGTCTCAAACGATAAGCATGCATAAATTTGACTTTGGTTTTTGCTATAATAGTAGTAACTACTTGATCTACTTGATTAGAAGAATTCAAAAATATGAGCTTTTTGCTGCTCTTGCTACGGTTTAAACTACTCTTATCTGTATATGGCTCTGCTCAAGAAACCTCTGTTAATCTGTTCAAAGATTTGTGTTTGTAACATCCTATAATTTTTCAAATAAATTTAAACGACTACGTACTAACATGCATGCTCAAGCCTTTACTTGAGGTTATAGAATGTTGATCAAAATTTTCACTCCGATATTTGTACATAGACTTATGGTAAAATTATGTGAAACCCTTGATTCATTTCAAAATAGCACCGATATTATCTTTCATATCGACACTTGAAACAGTAAGTTCTAAGTCATTCTTTCATTCGTTTGACCACATGAGAATTTTGAAACTTAAAATATCATGAGGGTTTTAATATTTTTATTGTGTGCTCTACCTTTCTCTTCATAAATATGCTCTTCGAAAAGATGTGACGAAATCAAATAAATTCGATGCTCAAAAATTTATTCAGAAATATTTATGCATCTATTTATCAAGACAACAAACCTTTAAGCTTCCTTCACACTATTCGTGTACTTAAAGTTAAAGTACCGAGTCCTCATTATATTTGTAAAGCAAGACTCCTCTTAATTCTGTAGTATACTGCCATACCATGCTTAACACTTGGTTATTTAGTGAATCACTAAAGACCAATAATATGAACATTACCTGTTTAAGCCTTGTTTTTACAAAAACACTTAACATACTGTCATCTGTACAAACGTTTTGCCACTTTCATTGTACTTTTTTTTAAACGTGTCTACATTAGAAATGTGCAAACCCAGCAACTGGTCGTATCAAACCACGCTGGAGCTCTGATGCTCCAAATTATTCATTATGTTAAACAATATGTAAATAAAGGAAACAATTGACAACCTATTTAACATAAGCAGGATAGGCAAAAAAACAACAGGAAGAAAAGCCCACTACACAGTGATTTCTGTAATTTCAAAAGCCAAATTTAAAACATATATATATATCACGACTAAGATATATGAGATGGAGTTTATCTCACCGGGCCAAGAGTGCTTTGTCAAGTATGTGTCTCAAGAGTGGTGTTACACTTGGAAAGAAACTCGATCGTGAATATGGGTCAAATATTTCTCTGTGCTAAATATCACAAATATTTGATAAAGTGAAGCTACCAGATTGCTGAGGAGATGAAGGAACATCTGTCTACTCTGCTTGTACTTTCAAAATAACTCCTACAAAGAGGACTTGTATTTAATGAAATTTTGAATGGAATCGCTACATCCAAAAAAATTACATACTTCTTGCTAGTGGAGGAAAGTTAACAGGAACTTATACAGTCAATCCATGAATAAAATTTTGAAGAAACCTAATATTATGGATCAATTCGTTTTAGAGCAAGCTCATAGCTAACATACATTTCCACTTGTTATGTCACTGACACTACTGTATACCTTGGTCATGACAACTAGATCCATATATTGTTTTGCTTCCAGTTTTCATACAAAAAGGAGGAATGAGTTATGCTCGTAGATTTGAGTCTGCTTCCTAATACGTAATGACCTAATATCTTGATGCAATTGAGGTTCAAGTCACATTTAAAAGGCAAAGAAATCTTCCTTTTTGCAGTACAATTCGAAAGGTACAAATCTTAAAAGTTGACCATCCATATCATTTGGTAAATACAGTAATTTCACATCTGACAGAAATATTACTCACTTGTGCAAAGCAGAAAGTGCAAGACGCCAACCTGTTATTTTCAGTTCTTGTTCGTTCGCATCTCTTCTGAACAAATGAACATTCCTTTTGAAGAATGTCTTTAACAACTTACCTTGGTATTGTCTTGTTATAGTGCCGTGGTGCTTAATTCAGTTATAACTTGGCACAATTCAATTTTTATTATCCTCCAGCTCCTTCATTCATATATCATCATTCAGGGACATATTATGCTTTAAGTAAGACCATTTGTCTAGTTTGATACAGTTTGAAGAATAGTGGATTCATCCAATTTTGATATTCTAGAACACTATATTAAGTATATGTACATAAATGTAGTAGTAAGATCACAGTAGGACTTTTTCTTTGAAACTCTCAAAGGTGTTTTCAAGGCTTAAAACTTGAAGCAAGTAGTAAATGAAGCGTAAATGTCTTTGAGTTGGTTTCACAGAGTAAACAGAGAACGATGATGGTACAATATTCCTAACAAAAATATTTGCCACTATAAATGACATCATACTGACCTATTTGGAACAATAATAAAAAAGCGAGACAACCATTCAATTGATCATTGCCAGTTTCATATAACGGTGTAGTGGTAAACATTGTCTCTAAAGTAATTCAACTTGAAAGCCACACTGCAGTTGCCATGAATTGGTATATACGAAAAACTGTTCTAAATGGATTCCTTAAGGTTGGGCAGGGATGGTAAAGTTTCTAATATCAAACTTCCATGTCCAGCTTTTATTAGTATAACTCCAAACCCTTGTGTTGAATGGTATGTACTATGTGATATTTTCTTTTGGGACTGTGAGAATGAAGCATGGGTTAGCAAAAGTTACAAAGAAACTAGTTTAATATACAACTTTGATACTTCGTTGATTGGCAAAAATTGCATTAGAATGAGTCAGTAGTGCCAACCAGACCTGGCTCCGGTTCATATCAAAGGCAAGGGAATTAATTTCAACCCGTATCTTAAAATACGCAAATGCAACGGGTGCTACCCATTTATCACTTGATTATATGTAGTTGGTTTAGAATGTAAAAAAGATTAACATACATTCCTGAAGGCGCATTGAAAATCCTCCAAAAATGCATTCAAATTAATATATGTAAAAACACTAAAACCCATTTAAATCCATTTTCCCATTAAAACCTGTTAGCACACATGCCCACGGGTTTTTAGGCAAAGCAAACATAAATTAAAATAAATAAAAAATCCACTGTTTTTGAAGTAGATAACATATGAGATTGCATGATGTTGAATTACAATCAATATTTTTCGGTTTTGACAGATGTGTCATGAAAGTGGCAAACATGGTCATTTACACTCTTCCAAAATTGCCCAAATCCATCCCGCTACACTCTGGTCGTTCTCTTCACTTCCAGATTGGCCTATTAAACCATTCTGAAGCAAAATTGGCCTCTAGAACCAATGCCATGGAAAGCCTGCTCTTGGGAAAAAACTTCCTTTATATTGAAACAAACGCTGACTAATGGAAAGGAGGCAAGTATTTTTATCTTGTTACTTCAAAGTAGTTGTTGTTGGATATCGCGCTCGATGATATCAACGCGCTTATTTGGTACAATTTTAATTACAGTAGAATAATCCGGTGGAAATATTTAGATAGCTAATTGGTGCGTAGCTCAAAATAGTTCAAACAAGTTCGAAATATACACCAAGTCTTCTCTGAAAGCATGAATGGAAGACCACAGCATTGAAGAATACTATCGTTGGTACTTTTTTCCCTTTTTGCACCTTATTCTCTGCTTATAAGTCATATTTGAGTTATTGAGTTCAACCATATAGGAACGCTTTAGTTTGGATCACATGCCACAGTAAGCGTGAAACTACCAAGACCCATCTATCTCGAGATATGTATGTATATCTGTTTGTTTACAATCCATGTTTATCCATGTAGAGAGAAGGTTTAATCCAGTTTTCAAATTAGGAAATAATTAACTATCGCAAAGGGCTTTTCATAGCACAGGCTGCGGCGTCCTCACTATTTAAACCAATTGATTCCCAAAACAGGCACAAGGTTGTTTGAATCCTTCGTTTTCAGATAATTTTTTTGATACACATTTTAATTGAAGTCTTTAGTATTTGATGTATTTTTCCCTTAGTATCATTCACTTGTATAAATTACGATTAGTGTCCATACAATCGAGGGAAAATGGGGTTCTAATTATTTTGAATACTATAAATTGCATGTTTTCTAATATATATTGCTACTAAAAAAGTGTTGGCGCAATGTAATATCAATATAATTTTAACAAAATATTATGCGAGTAAATGATTGCGTAAGTAATATATAAATATGCATTTTTTATAAGCATATGTTAAACGCCTTATAGAATTGCCACTATCCGTGAAAACGTTTTAGAAGCCGAAACATAGCCAATCTAATGCTTGGGAAACATAATATAGTCTTGTAGCATAAGTTTACTTGGTGTTCCAAAATTGAACAGGTTTTTCTCTAATGTTTTAAATACTAAATAGTTAAAAGAGTAACCAAAATATCTCAAAGATTTTCTAAAAATGAGAATCCTTCGTGAGAAATAAACGACTGATTGACAAGTGAACCATATAATGCCAATACCTCAGGAAGCATTGCGCACATAATGGCTCATTTTTAAAAAATATATTTACAACAATAATGAGTAACTTTTTTCAAGGGAAACCACTTTTTGCATCGTATTTTTGAAATTCATTAATTTTTGTGTCAACTTAATGAGCTCCATCAGAGATGTCGATAAATACTAGATTTTTCAGTTTTGGTGTAATATGAAGACCATAAATACCAAAAAAACACAAAAACTTGGTAAAATGCACTTTCTTCCTTATGCAATTTCTGGAAACGTCTAATGTTTTGCACGATTGTATATCATACATGGATGCATATTCACTCGTAAAATCCATGATATTTAATCAAATTTGTAACTCATAAAAATGGTTTTATCGAAATTTTTTATGAGTCTCTTTTCCATCTCTGATGGAGCTCATCAAGTTGACACAAAAATTAATGAATTTCAAAAATACGATGCAAAAAGTGGTTTCCCTTGAAAAGGTTACTCAATAATTATATTAACGTATGGAATCAGGTCTTTTAAGCATTGTAGTGGACTTTTTACAATGTCAAATGGTTGCTAAGATAATTATGTCTATTGCAACTGCTACAAGAAAGTTACTAAAGGTTGTGATTAGTAATTACTTGGCATTGTTAGATAATTACGACACTCCACTTACGAGGAAACCTCCTTAGTGGTAAATTGAAATTTGAGTAAAAGTTACCAAGAGTACGTAAATTTTCAGATGGAGAATCAAATGGAGTTGTCAAATCACCCGAATGACGATGCAGTAGTGGAGTATGCAGTCAAAAGAATTTATCTCAGGTGCTTGGAAAAACACTTTCTCTGTTTTTCAGCTCACGATCTTACACGTCTGTTCTGGTTAGTTTTTTGTCCTCTCTCTTGCTGTCTTTTTTCTACACTCTTTCCGTTCTGTTTTGGTTCGCTTTTCTTTCTGAAGTTTGGTGTCTGCTATGAGCAGTTCCAGCTGCTTCACAACTGGATAACCACTACCTACATAAACACAGTACGGAAGCAGAGAGGAAAATAGAGAGGCAGATTGAGAAAAAAACGAGGAGTGTTATCTGAAAAAAACAGCGAAGGTCCAACAGCGCGCATGCTTCCAACAACCTCAGATTAATTCTTGTGACCCCATACTATGTCATTTTTGCGATTTGACAACTCCATTTGATTCTCCATAAAAAACCTACGTATTCATGTCACTTTTTACTCAAATTTCAATTTCCCACTGGGGGGGTTTCTTCGTTAGTTAAGGCTAACTGGGAAGTGCATTCACAAAAAATCCCCATCTGTTCTGTTACTGAACACTACTTTTCTCTCAACTTTACAACATAATAGCTTTCGTTTCGTTCGATTTCTCCGTAATTTCCGGTGAAATACGTGGGCATTGGAGAAAGTATTCTGTATTCGTAAAAGTTGATGTTTTGCTGAGAGCCGAGTATCCGTATTGAATCACCTTCAACTGGGCCCCAACCAGGAATAAGGGTGTCAAAAAGAGATCCGGAGTGAACGCTTACGCAATCAACTGGAAAGCTTTCATAACAAAATTCTTTTAGGACTTCTGTTAAAAGCACACTCGTATGCTCAACAGCTGTCAGAAATGCTTTTAGCATATATATTATTTCCTTTTATGTCGGAAGAACGCTGGATTAGTGAATGGGTACAATTGAGACTGTGTACAAAGGAATTCTGAAGAACCAAAGGACGAACAGCTTTTATCATAACGCGTCATCAAAAACTTTTAAGCTGTTAGTAAATTCATGAAGGCATATAAAAATATTTTATAACCAAGTAATACAGCATGCCATATTAAACGATAATCTATCACCCGTCAAGTTCACGATGTGGTAACAGTTTGCATAATATATTTGTCATCAGTCAATTTCCCATTATTTGGTGAAGTTTCTAAAATTTGAAGCGTGTCAATTAGAAAAAAGCAGGAGTTAAAGAATATAAATAAAATTTCCAAACAAAATTGGGTTCTGTGCCAGAACAAAGGTTGGGTTAAAAAACATTTCTAGAAAATATATTTTATTAAAAACGCATATGTAACGGTATAGTCCCAAAAGCACTTCAAGCACAGTTTAGTTTGTACTATAAATGCACGTTTGGGGCATCTTTAGAGATTACCGCTGGGGGCCGAAACCCTTATTTGAGTCTCTTGTGAGAGGTGTCATTCGACCCCCCAGGTCAATGGCGGTTTATTACTATGGGATCCGCGACGAAATCGCAGTCCCGTGTACTAAAGAATTTCCACAAAGTGTTAAATGAAATCTTGAATGAATTTGTCTGTTATGAAAATTTACAGTGCACATACAATATTTCAGCAAATTTGTAGTTTTTTTACTTACGGCCAGAAAAAAAATCCAAAAAATAAGATCATAGCTTTTGAATGCCACAAATCACTACAAAAAGTCATGCAGCAAATCAATTCAGAGGACATTAACCTTAATTACTTTTAATTATTTCAAGACAGTCAATATAAAAATCGAAATATTCAAGTGTTTTGTAACTCAGATCTTGTACTCAAGATCCAAGAAAGTATGGGAGGCAGTTAACAGTGTGTTATTGGGTTTCAACTGCTTTGCAATTCAAAAAAAATTTTAAAAAAATATGTCTATACCATTAAGGGTATATGGAATATTAGAAATTGGCATTTAACAGAAAAGTAATAGAAGCTACGAAAAATTGACGAAAACGGCAGGTTTATGTTGACGTCCCTTTAGCATAATAATTCTAGATAATGCGAAAATCTTCCAAAATGCGATCTGATGTACATACGCCTAAATGAAAGGAACCAAAAAGTTAACACCGAATTTTGAAATAAATTATGCAAAGCTTTCTAATGAAGTCTGCAGTGTTCCACTATGCATTAGTATTGTAGCATAGAGTTAGTCTATTCAATTCATTTATAGCTCACACCATGCCGTCTCAATGTCTCTGTCTGTCGTTCTTTTTCCTTGCCGTTTGGTCTCTCGTTCAAGTCATTTGACTCTTGTCTGTTTCAAGTCATGTATAGGCTTTGTGCTGCGCTACTCACTTTCGTAGTAGTTACCTATATTTTAAAGTGATTAAAATAAAGAATTAAAAGCTAACTATCCTCGCTAATCACCAGTGTATTTATTTGACACAAATACATAACAGAGTCAAAATGACAAAAAAAACCAATTTTAGTTTAACAAATTAGCAGTTCTAGTTTTATGCATATCTATCAACATATTCAAGTATTCTACAGACCGATTTAAAATTATACTGTTTTTAAAATGTTTTAAGAGCTTTCCAAACCATGAGTTGTACTGTAAAAGAGTTTTCATTTGCTGCTTTCAATTTAATTTTGCAATTTCTTAAACATATCTTCCGTGCTTCAAAAATATGCATAGGTAGGTAGGTATGAATTATTAAATTTTAAGGCCTTTTTGTACATAAGCTTAAATGTCTGTGTAAAGACAAATAAATGCTGTCAAGAATATTCTCATGATACAATTTTGTGCAGTCAAGGTCATTTGTTTCACTGTGTTCATGTGTCGATGTAGATTCTTATACATGAGTTATGCTGGACTAAAATTATCCTAAATACCCAAGAATTCCACGCTTTCCGTTTACACAACTTCTAGTATAAACTTACGATATCATTGATACTTTCCCTTAAGTTGTTGGCTTTTAAGTTGTATGAAATGACCTCATAAGCCCAAGAATAACTATTTTTAAAAACTTTCTTTAAGGATTTAAAGAACAATGCGATCCTTTAACATTATAAACAGTCAATAGTTTGAAGTTTCGATGATTTAATAATATGTGTGTACATTTTTCGAATTCAGAAACACTCCTTTGGTAAATCGTTCTTTCATTTTGTGTAGTGGAGCTTTGATACTTGGTGTTTATGTAATACTGTAATACGTCGGCGTAGATGCAGTTTCAGGTATTGCCTTGGCTGCTGTGCTTGTTGATCTGACTCTCAGTGTGTGTCTAGCCTCGGTTGGTGGTTGACGCGCTTTTATAAGGAAATATTCCTTGCATTTATATATATTTTCCTCAAATCTTCTCTCTTGTGAGTGAAAGTAGAACTGTAATAGAGTAGGTTGGTTTTTCTGTGAGAATCCGTACACTCACAAAATTTCTTAAGTACATTCGGACATTAGCAGATTGATTTGTGAAAGATTTGATTAACAAGATTTTATTTTCTCTAAAGTACTCAACAAAATTCACTCAAGATCCAAAGCAAATTGCCAAACTTAACACCTGATCCAGTTTCTCTTTTCTGGTTTAAACCTATTTCGTTCCAGGTATAAATGTTACATGGAAAGGGTTTATGTATAATTTTTACGAAGCAAGAAGCCTACTTTCTTATATATCACATTTTTGTGCATCGGTTCTTTTTCTACTATGTTGCAAGTTTGATTAAAATGTGTTACTAAGATATAAATAAAACTGAAGAATCCAACAGCAAGCAGTTTCTTTGCAGGTACTATATTTTTAAAAGTACCTTATGAATTAGATAGTTTATTTTTAGAAATCCGAACGTATGGTAAAAGTTTTTTCTATTTGTTTGCTTACACTAACTGTTATGAGATTTAGTATTAAGATTGCCTATAACCATCAAATGGCCTGCAAACACATTTACAAAATTTAAAACAATTGCAATAATTATGGTATTTCCTGATGGTCTTAGCACAATCTTGATGGTAACCATTCATGAATGACAAACAGCTTTAGGTCTACCGCAATGGTTTTGGTTCGTAAAATGTGCCTCAGTTTAATTAATAGTACAAATTTTGTCTAAGGTCGAGAGTTTTGACTTTTAAGTATTTTGGTGTCATGTGAGTAATTTTTGTGAGTAACAGAATACAAAATTACCCAGTTAAAGTAACTAATATTTTAAATTTATAGTATGCACTCACATTTGAAATCAACTGTGGATATTTTTTGGGCAATTATTTTAGTTTGAACTTCATGAAATTATTACATGAATGCATCAGTTTATTATTGTCATCCTCAAATATTTCAAAACAGATACGAAAGTTCTTCCGAATTCTTTGAGTTCAGGGATTTTCTATTTCAGATAATAAATGAAAAATTGCTGATAACTTTTATTCAAATCTCCCTGAGCCAAAAACCGATCCTCAAATCCCTGTTAATTTCGGGCGCATAGAAAAAGGGTCCCATTAGAATTTAAATGCAAATTTTAAAATTCAGACTATCTTGGAAAATTGTGGATCGTATTGCTGCAACTGATAACAACGGTTAATTTAATTTGTGATAGTAGGATAACTTCCCAATTTATAAAATATAGCGTTTTCCTTTTTTTCGAAATTCCAAATTTAAGCAACAAATGCAGTATTTCAATTTATGCTCTGTGACGAGTTTTAAAATTTGATCATACACGTATTTTTATCATTGTAGTTACAATGACATGACTGTTGCATAATGAGATTACAATGTTGGGATTCTATTATATGAATTGTTAATGTTTCATCAAAGCTAACCAGCAAAAATCTCATTATGTCCCACTGGCGCAGCCAGCCCACCGGCCAGGGGGGGGCCAACAGTTCGAAGTGAGTTAGGAATCCTGTATGCAAATTTTTCGACTTACATGCACAATTTTTTAAAACCTGCTTGCTTTTCATTTAATTATTCTGTCAATTAGAATATTTGAATACTTCGAAACTTTAAAAAAAAATTTGGAAGTTTGAAGGAAATTTTGAAGGAAATTTTGAAGGAATTTTGGAAGTTTTAATGAAATTTTGAAGGAATTTTGGAAGTTTTAAGGAAATTTTGAAGGAATTTTGGAAGTTTTAAGGAAATTTTGAAGGAATTTTGGAAGTTTTAAGGAAATTTTGATGGGATTTTGAAAGTTTTAAGGAAATTTTGAAACAATTTTAGAAGTTTAAAGGAAGTTTTAATGAAATTTTGAAGGAATTTTAGATGTTTTAAGGAAGTTTTAATGAAATTTTGAGGGAATTTTGGAAGTTTTAAGGAAGTTTTAATGAAATTTTGAGGGAATTTTGGAAGTTTTAAACCAATATTTGATGAATTTGTTTTGGGAAATTTAGATAAAATTTGAATTCTCGAACCAAATTTGACGCATTTTGCACAAAATTTTTGAAAAATAGGTTAGTAAATTGTTTTAGGATAAGAAAAATTTTTTCTTTCCAAACTCCAGGGGGGGGCCATGGCCCCTTTGATCCCCCCCCTCCCTGCGCTGGTGTTATGTCGAATGGTTTTATTTAAAATGTATTAAAATCGTTCATTTAAAAATGCAGCATTCAATGGCGGCTTCACTTCCCCAAGTTGGGATATTCACCGCTTCTTTCTGTTGCTAATATTATCAAAATGTCATTCCACCCATGTAAAAAATACCATACCACCAATCAAACCAACTTTGGTTTTGTAATTTTTCATTTCTAATCTCCATGACATATCAGCAAAGTTTTAAGCATTTTTACCTCATTTATTTGTTTGTGGTATTTATTGTGGCCTTGCGTGAAACATTGAAAGCGATGACTGACAAGGTAAAAAGTTGGATTTGAGGTATGAGATTTTTCATTAGTGAAAAGTAATAATGGTAGTAGTAGTAGTACGGATTTATTATGTTTAAAAGGCCACGGCCTATACATAATATTATAATTTACAGATATAAAATATCAAATGATTTTTGTCACCACATTATGTATATCTTTCTAACATTTATCATTCATAATTATTTCCAGATCTTTCATAATAACATATCTTAAATTATAATAGCATTGGTGAAATTTTAGGTGTTGAGGTTACAGAGAAAATTCGTTGAAACAAATTTTTCCCTACTTCTTTTTACTCTTTGATTGCTTAAATTTAACATTTTAAGTTTTATAAATTTTTCCTGTAGTTACATGGATTTTTGCATTCAATCATGTAGTTTATTCCTTGACAATTACTATTAATACATTACAAATTCGTTTGTTACTTTTTATTCATTCTATTTTGTTTGGCTAGTAAGATGAGTTAAGCGTTTTCTTCTTGGGAGATGAGTTGTGGGTTGACTCACAGGCTGTCAGTTGGATGTCCGAATGGTGGGTGAATTTTC
>JAQIXX010002814.1:0-22403 GCA_034700605.1 Willowsia nigromaculata | reverse complement strand
CTAGGTAGCGCTACGATCGTTAAAAATAATTTTTTCCTTCAGATTTAGAATCCACGCATCAAAATATATAATCCTACCAATTTTCAGCGAAATTGAAGACAAAAAGTGTGTGAACCCTAGAGGAAAACGTAAGTAAATATAGCTGTACAGTTGATAAAAAATATCATAAAATGACGATATTTTATATATGTAATTTACAATATATTTTTTCTTTTCATTACCAAATGCTTGATATATGAGATCTATGCTAGATCATACGATACTTGATTAATTTCTTCAATGGTCAAGGCAAATTATAAGTAAATAAACCGTCAACAAAAATATACCTTTTGGCATCGGGGTCAAAGAGAAATCTTTACAAGCTTGGTCGTATGCACACGAAGTGGAGAAAATTTAAATTTCATTCATTAAAAACTAGTTTTGAGGTTGACATCCCTAAAGACATTGGTTAAACAATAAGTAAAACTCTGAATGCAATGAGGAAATAGGCAAACAAGGAGGAAAAAGCAATGAGGTCTGTGACCATATTTTTCCTTTTACATTTGCTTTGAGTCTGTTTGCCTTTCCTTGTATTCGCAGATATTCTGTGAAATATTGAAACAACTCATTCCACATGTAATAGTATGCACTTCAAGCTCGACACGCTCATCGGCCGACAGAAGATAATCCTCTCCATTGTTTCTCAAACTGATAAAATAACAAATAACAATGGAAATCAACCCCAAAATCTTAAGCCGAGAAAGATTATATTTGGTTTTAAAATAGGGCCCATACTCCGACAGCCGACAAAACAATTGAATATTGCCATTTTGCATTTAAAATGTGTAAAAGAATATAAACATTATAACTTGATACATTTTCTGTATTCAGCCTGACACTACATGGTCATAAAACAAAATTTCATTCGCTTGCAAAAAGCTATCTTAGCTTGTGTGCATATTCTATGAATAAAATTTATGAAATTAATATTCCTGATAAGGAAGGCAGACAGACTATTTCAAATCCAAAATATTCCAATTAGAATATGATGGTTTTGCATTTGCGCCTATATTTGCAGCAAATTTGCAATATTGTTACCTTGCTTTAAGAAAATTTAAATTGGATTTAGAATTCACAAATTCAAGCAATAATTTTGTAGATTTGGCTTTTGATTTTGTGCACTATATTTTACAGCGCGATGCCAAGCACATTATGCATTATATTGTATTTCCTGTGAATTTCAATTGCACTTTAATCTTGAAAACGCTAAATAATGCACATGTAGTTTATAATTGCAATTTAGTTGCCACATTCCACTATATTCTTAATGACACAGCAATATAAGTTAATGCACATAATGTAATATGCACCTTTCATAAAAATTCATCTTAACTCAGGAATATCATATTATGCACGTAATTGACTGGAATCCAAATACCATTACCCTTTGAGTTGTCAGTGGATGGGCATTATTGGGTCTACGAAAATTCCTTCCGACTTAAAGTTTTTAATTCTATACTTTCTTTTGTATTATTTAATTTTTTGAGAAAACAATAGAGAGGGTTAACTTTGTCTACGTTCGGGCAAACGGTGGATGCAACACAATCGGAATTTCAGCCTCTCTGGATGGGATTTTGGCCCCAATAAAGCTTAAACTCTTTTTCAGGACTTCAAAATTTCAACTTAACTTGTTTGAGTGAAAGTTTCTTGTATGAATGGAGGTTCAGGGGTGACTCGTATTAACTTTTCTTCTTCACACTTACGCTTTGTCTACATTTATTAAGAACTATAAGCATGCCTCCTATGGTTCTATGCTGAGATTGTTTAATTGCATGAAGTTTTCGTAACTTTTTCGAGAGTATCGACGCATGTGTTTATCAATAGGATTAAAAATTGGTTTAAATAAATTCTTAAGAGTTATCTGGATTGCCTAAGAGTATGTACGCATTGGCTCGCAATACATCCTGCTAGAAGGGAAGTGTTTGTGCAATGCATATTTTCACGTAGCCTTGGGTTTATAACTATTTTACTTAAGCGCAAACTACATAATCAATGGGGTTTTTAAATCTCTAAATATAATATGCCATCAGCCATCAAAATTCTGTCATTTTAATTTGCGTCATTGTTAGCTGAGGAATGTAAAGAAAATATTCCTTCCTAGAAGGTTGCATTGCAAACCAATATACATATACATACTTTCAGGCTGTCTATATAACTCTTAAAATTACATGAAAAACAATTTTTAACCCTATTGATAAGTTTATTATGTTTTGCGTTTTGCATTTATCTAAAGAATTAACGAAAACTGCATGCAGCTAAACAATTGCAACATAGAACCATTTCATGGTTTCCTATCCACATCATGCTTTCCTATTGAATAAGTCAAAGACAAGTTATTACTGTCTATGCAGAGGTATACTTATAGTTCTTAATAGCAAAGACAAAGTTTCAACGTCAGCAATAAAAGTCAATACGAGTTCCGCTGACTTATCGTTCACGAAAGAAACTTCCACTCAAACTAGTTGAGTTGAAATTTTGAAGGCATGAAAAAAGTTTAATATTTTTTGGGGCCAAAATCCCTAATAAAGGGGCTAAAATTCCAGGTGTAACTGGCCTCTAAAAATTTTCAAAAATAGGCCAGAAAAACCGTACGGAAGTCCGGCACACATTCTTTAGAGGCCTGAAAACTTTTCCCGATAATCTTTGTACTCAAGACGTTAGCTTTGTTCCACTTTCTGGGATTTGTGTAATAATTTACCATGTTGTCACTCTAGTGCCAGTAGCAGTTTTTGCAGCAAGTGGTTCAGTGACAGGATTTGTAGCCGTAAATGAAATTAAATTCAACCTGAAGCAACTCTGGTTTGTTGATTATATGAAATTTTAATATAATATGAATAAGTACTAATATTAATGCTTCATGTATTTTATATTTATTATTTGCAGGGTGTTCACAAGAAAGTTTCGGTTTTCTGCGAATAATATTCTACAATATTGAATCGCTCTATTGTACCGACAGGCACAAATTTTGGCAATATTATCTGACAAGTGCTTTCAAAGATTTCTTTGGAATGCGTTTCAATTTGTGGGTGCTATAGCAATCATTTTGACACTATTTCCGCTTTTTTATATCAAAACCATCTTTCAAAACTTGTTCAAATTGGTTCAGTACTCTTTGGATTGGTTGTTGTGGGCTCTGTGGTTGGTAGAACGATGGAATTTTGTAAGCCAATCTATTGTCTACTCAAAAAAGTATTGGTGGATATTCGTTTGTGGAGAAATTGCCAATGGTCAACTAGATTCTTTCGAAGTTGTGGCCCAGTTGCATTGAGTGTTGGGGAATTTCACAAAATGGATGGAGGAAGAATACCTGCAATTATCAGATTTATTATACAAAGAACAGTATTTCTCGTCGTAAAAACTAAACCTTACCACAGGATGCTTGTGCTATGAACTTAACAAAGGACTGATGCTCTCAAAATACCGGAAATTTATCCATATAAATTTTCATGAATGCAGTGCCAACAAATATTTAAGCATCTGGATGATAAATACGGATTCACTTTGTAGTGTATGTACTTTTCTATTTTTAAAACCATTATATATTTTTCAAGTATTTCAACGTAAGCCTGAAGCAGTATAACAGGAACGCGAATTTTTGTTAAAATTATAAGTTTGTTGGAATCAGCTTTTGGACTCAGATTAGAATTTTCTTGCAGTCTCTACCAAGTTACTTCTTTGAAATAATGAATTTACTTCCCTAGTAGCACAAACTAGTTGGCAACGTATTGTAACGATACTGGTTATGCCGTGACGGTTTCGTATCGTTTTGGTCTTTTTTCCACTACTCAGCCAATACTGGGCAGCATGTATCGTTTTCGTGTCAATTTGATGCATGAAATGCAGGTATTGGGTGCCTGTTGGCAATGCATGTATTTAAACAACACTGGCTTAAAGTACCTAGCCATCATATGTATCCCAAATGCAGTTGTATGGCCAATACCTATGCAGTATAAACCAGCAACGATATTAAAGGATGGACTGTATGCAATAACTATACAAGAAGTAATTTTTGCAAGTTTAATTTATTGTACAATTTTTAAATAGAAAGATTCACATTCTACACAAATTAATTACATAATGGTATACAAATTTGTTCGTCTCTAAATGGTAGTAAGATACATTTTCGAAATAAATCGCTCACCTTAAACTTACAAAGAGATGAACGCAAATTTCCAACTAAGTATATGTACATATAAGAACTTTCACACGGATAATCTGGAACATTTCTTAAGGACAAAAATCTATTACATAAAACTACTGACTCCTTAATTTCTTTAACCAAACAAATGCTTCCACATATGGTAAGAAAACATTCACCAATTTTTACTACGCTACCATCTTTACATGATTTTCGGTAATCATTTTCCCCAAAATCAGCTTCCATTACGCGTTTAACAACTTGAGGAAGGTGTTTGCAGTTTGTACGAATTAAATTTTTTAATTGAAACAGATAACTTTCAAATTCAAAGCAACTAAAATTGTCTAAAGGCCCTAAGTTTCTAACATCCAGATGCAAATGCTGAAGAGAATGCATGTTGTAAGAAAGAAAATCTTTACTGTAAATTTTTGAAACTTCACGAACAAACTGACTCAAAAGCTGATGGCCTAAACTAATCCACTCTGGGCAAAGAGCCGCCTGTGATGAAAATATATAAATTGCGCAATGTAGCAATAAGAAATGTTTGAATCTTTTTTGGTCTAAAATATCAATTAAAGCCGCACCCCCTACATAAAGCAAAAAGAGACGAAACTCGGTAGCTTTCCATAACCTTACTAACTTTAAGGATCTACTTTTTCTTTGGAAGTCGTCTGGAATTTGGGCTTGGAAAGTTGTCATTCGAGCTGATATCTGAGATATTTGAAGAGACGATATCTTATGAGGAATTGGGCCCTCTGCCCATGATATAAGCAATTTTTTCATTATGCCTAAAAGAACTAGATGCATGTAGTCTAATGGAACTTGAGACACTAAGCCTAAATTCAGCTCTAACAAAGGGGAGACGCCATCATGATGTCTACCACATTCTTGTGCACTAAATGATGCGTCGGTATGCAAGTTATATTGACTCTTAATTGGATAAATTACGCGGCCTGACCACTCTCCCTCTTCACGACAACGTTCACAGCCAAAGTAGGCATTGTGGTTTCTAATACACTTTAAGAAGCTTCTAGCAGGTGCATCAGCACAAACACATCGAATTCTGACATTATATTTCACGCCATCACTTTCTAAACCTGACACTTCCAAATCTTTCATTTCTTCAACAAAAGGACGAAGGAAATCTTCCAAACTGTTAGGTTTGCTGGACCCGTAAAACAAGCTAACTATATATACTTTTTTAATTCTTGCCTGGTCTACAGACATTAAAATAGGCCAGAATTGTAATCTAGAACTATTGCTTACAGGTACACCGTCCACTCCAATTTTTAGAGTTAAAAGCTTATCAATTCCTTTTAATTTTTCATGAATCTGTTTGTAACTGCCTAACCCTAAACTAATACAATTATGTAAATGTTTAGTAATTCCAAAATGATAAAATTGTCCCCCACAAATCCTAAGTACATCAATTTTTCGTGGCGTTCTTAACAAAGTTCTGGCATCTTTAGGAAAATTCTCATTTGGCATCCATTCTCTTAAAAATACTAACAAACTGCTAAGTGCAAAGTGTGAAATCTTATTGTTAACACTCCATTTTCGAAGTTGGTCTATTTTACCATGTAACTCAAAATTGAGTTTTCTAGGCGTCACAGTTACATACGTATTTGATTCGGGAAGATTTGCATCTATGTTAACAGGGAAACTATTATTTGGACTTATTGACTGACTAGCACGCAATTTATAATTACGACGTTGTAATCCTGGGTTAAGATGCAGCTTGTTCACCGTCTCTTGCACTGCCCGCTTCGCTCGTCGTAGTATTGTTCGCCTGGGTGTGACTTGTCCTCTTACGCTTAGCCCGTCCCCCCTTCCGGTCAGATGACGTGCGGAACCACGCCCCGATGAACTTGTCAATCGTTTTATTGGTGGCATTTGGAAATGAAGATCGTACAGACTCTACAGACAGAAAGACAATAATTGTAGTTATGCGTCATCAATTATTTAGCAAAATCCCAAAGCAGTAAAATGATCATGATTATCATTACCTCTCACAACTTCAACAATCTTTGAAGTTCCTATGGCTATTTTCCCAGTTGTGTTCGTCAGTCGAACCTCAAGCGCAAAATTATGCAGGAAAACGTAGTTTAGTATAGCATAGGTACAAATACTGACCTCGTGACCTCCTAGTTTCGACAGAGCATTTACCTATTATCACAAGTAAAAAACAAAGTAATAATTTAGTACAGCGAGTTTACCAAATACATATAATAATCTACATTAATTGTTATTTGTACCAATTGATTAAAATTATTTCGAACTTGAAGCCACGATTCCAGTTCAGTCAACGACTCGGCAGAGGATATTGGCAACGGGGGCAGAGCAGTTAGTTCACCTTGGGGCGCACTTGAAGATCGGGCTAGGGCTTGAATTTGAGTTGTTTTGATATCACTTAATTGCTGCTGAATGATCTTTTGATTTTCCAGAATTTTCAATAATAGCTCTACATGAAACAAAAGATTGGATGAATGTTTCTCACAATTAAAATTTAAACAGGTGAATATGTAACCGAACTACACCTGAATTATTGCAGCAATTTTGAGGCGAAACTACTTGTTGTGGTGGTGTAAACATGTGATAAGCCCCTTGACTTTGACCGATAGTATAGACATCTTCAGAGTACAATGCACCGGATGTGGGAAGAGAACTCGAACTACTGGCCAATTGATTAGCCAAAGGAACCACGTTTACCACTGTTGTCCCTTCTGATGAATGAATATCCCTCGCGTCCTGTTCAGCAACTCCTTTTAAATACAACCACAAAGTATGAAGTCAGACATTTAGATTATTATAGATTTACAATCTAGCATCTTTCAGGTAATTTTAAGTACTGTATCAAAACTAATCTTACCAAAAAAATTACCAGCAGGCGGTTTTAGGACAATGTGCTGACTCCCACTATTGACCATACCAAGAGTAGGTAAGTTGGTTGTTGATAAACGATTGATTTGGTTTCCGGAGTGCGTATCTTCATTGTCTGAGTTAGTAGTGGCTGACCTAGGAGTTTCCTGTTCACTTTCCTCCAAATCTGAACTCACAAGGTACTTTTCCGCCTTGGCTTCTGCTTGCTCAGAAGAATCTGGAATTTCACATATAATTCACTTTGATATAAATTTGCACTCGACATTTATGGAATTTTACAATCATCAATCAATTGTTTTCTGACAGTAATAATATAGTACTAACAAATCTATTAAATTAAATTAACTTACCGTAACTCTTTATGTAAGCAATTTTGTACTTAGGCCATGCCGACGGTGGAATGTAGGTCGCAGTGCGCTTTAGCTCCTCAAAATTTGGAGGTTGAAACTTAGGATAGGAGCACAAAGTTTTCTGATCATTTATCCATGTACTTGGGATAAAGTCAACTGAATTTTCTTTTAAAAATCGAACAACTGAAAACTTTTTGGGTGCCATTTTCACAAAGTCGACTGAATGCAAGCAGGTGTAAAGTTGGAATAAACTCACAAGACTGCACATTGATGAGTTGTATTTGTCACTGGATGTGTGCTAAAGCCCGCCTTTGCATTAGAGTATGTGATGCCAATAATGAAATGATACTGATATGGTAAACATAACAGCCTTTGTTGGCCAGACCAGCACTGCTTGCTGTTTGTTTTTATGGCCTGATGGACTTCAGTTGTTACGCCGATGTTGGTATTGTATTGGCTGTACAGTACAAGTCATGACAATACCAATGCGGTAGCTGTAAAATGCCAGTCTTGCCAGTAGTGGGGAAGCCGACAATTAGCCAATGCCTTTGATGGAATAGCCAACATTTTGTGCTACTAGGGTTACTTACAATAAGTGTTTCCTGTTCCTGGTAATATGGAGGAAAAGTTGCAATTTATTTCATTTCATAGAGTTTCCGAAAAGTTGCTCCCATCTTTAGTAGTCATTTGGATTCCGGAAGAGTGACACCTAAGTCCCAGGTCCTACTTCACCTTTTATATTCCCATGATTAATATTTGTTTGTTGATTTATAGCTGAGCTTATGGAAAGGGGAAAATAATGAGTATGCTCAGAATGCATATGTCGAATGATTTAATAATGATAATTATAATCACACATATGAGAGTGGTCCACTTCGTGAGCCATGGGCGAAAAATGCATTCAGCACGGAAGGGAAAAAAATTGCTGTTGGAAATCATGAAGAAACAGATCTCTTCTCATGTTATGGTCATGATAAGGATATGATTTAACCATATTTATCTAATTGTTTTCCATCTCCGGTTATTCAAATTGTGATTTTAATTGGCTCATCAGGCAGAAATAGTTTATGCGAGGGGACTTGGGAGTGCGATGATAAGGTTCTTGCATGGGGACGACTTTTTAGGTTTTTTTGATTTTGAAGAATAAAGTATCCTTTTTTGAAGAAAGTGAATCATGATCTGTCCATAAAACAAGAAGCAGATAAGCGGGAAACTTCCACTTTTCAGTGGAATAAGAATCCTCACAAGAGGTTCTGAACGTAGTATGTACCGACGAGCTGTCACGAGACCGTCATGAAGGTTGTGGGGAAGAGACTGACATGTCATTTCAATCAGAGCTTCCGACAAGAGATGCCAAAAATGATGGGAATGGAAATACAGAGGATTCCAGCGTGTGGATTACATGTAGATTACAGTATACGAAGCAATCATTGGAAAGAAGTTGGAGTAAGTATAGTAGACGCTTAAACAAGAGGGGAAAATCATATTTTATTTATCAAGTATATATTATAACCTACCCCTAATTATCGCTTGGTTAATATCTAAGGTGAAATAACATAACAAAACTCTGGGTTAGTGGAATTTATGTCATGAAAATTTGTAGGTACAACCAGCCTAACCAAGAAAGTCGAAATTGTTTGTGATTACAAAATAGTTACTGTTGTGTGGGTACATACACGTGGGTAAATAAAGGGATTGATCAAACATGAAATGGGCCAGAAATTTTAAAACCATTGTTTTACTTATTTCATATTAATTTTTATATAAGGATTGACACTCATGCACTGATATTTTTAATTATATGAGTTCAGTATTATCGCTCTTCGTGACATTATCATATTAATGATTAATATCATTTAACAAGAATATATATTAATGATTCATTTTTTAATAATTGCCGGAGACCAATTAATATATAATGTTTACTTCATCCTCACGTTTGTTTCCATATTGTCGAGACCATGAATTTTCATGTTTACGTGAACTCATATATAAACTGCATTTATCTAAAACAAAATATCATATTTGAAGTTCGTTTATCAGATAATAAGATAAATCTAATGAATTATTTGCTAGGTCTCAAGAAGTTCAAGCAAAAATATGTTTACATGATATTCACAAAACAATTGCGTTTTTTAGGTAATCATTATCAGTGCCAGCATTAAATATCAAATATTTTTAGCACTACGTAAACTACATCAGTATTTTAATGCCTAAATTGTTTTATGATGATGAAATTAACCATTCTTAAAGCTAAAAGGAATATATTTTAACAAAAATACAAATTCCTTGCGACTTTCATATAAAAAGTTTTATTTGTTTTGAATACCTATAACATTTTTTACGTAAACAGTTAGAAATGTGGGAACTACAACACTTTTAAATAGTATCATATTATGGTATTTTACTAGGCGCAAGACGCACTAAAGTTCCAAAAGACACCACAACAGAGGACACCAGCTCAAAGCTTGGAAACCGGAGACCGGTTCAAGGTTTGGACACCAGCCCAAAGCTTCTTTATTCTTTACAAGTCGAAATTCTTTATTTCTGGTCAGGATTCATCAGACCTTACTTGCAAATGTAATGCTACAACTTTATCATGATTCCTGAGTTAGTCCTTTGTTCCCTATTATGTGCCTCCCTATTTTGCCTGAATGGATGTGCAAAATTTCAAATCTCAAAGCTCAATAGCTTAGGACTAAATGACTAGTCAATATTGGAAAAATTGCATACTGTTGAGCTCCGAGTCGCAAATGTGAGTACAGTATTGTAAAAAGAGGTTTTGGCTTTTCTGCTTTACCTAGTTGCTTGAATATGAACATTGTTCGCTGCTTGCGTATATGCATGCATATAGAAAAATCAAATCAATATCATGCACCCACTGTTGTACATACAAAAATACATACGTATTTTTGGAAACTAAAGGAGTTTTTTTGAAGAATAATAGGATCCAGCCCTATAAAAATTCACGACATGTGCTAGAAATTGTACATTCCTTGCAAGAAAATATTATTGTCATACCTATATTATATTCATAGAATATGAAAGTATTTTACATCTAACAACCAGAGACAGTATTAAACTAGGCCAGCTTCAGTATTTGTGTAGTAAAATGTGCTTACCTATACAACTAAATGTAACGTTAGCAATATATGCTAAGCAATATTTTAGTATTTTACTTAACGCATGTAGCTTAAAAAGCATGTAAAATTAAAAAGCCACAGATGTTAAAAGTTGATACCACATTTACCTGGAAACACTTAATCGTTAGCAAATAGCTTGACTAAAACGCTTAAAATGTTTCTGCAGTGCCGAAATAGAAAAAAATGCAACAAGCATAATGCATTGCTTGTTGCATGTAATTTTACTTCCATCTCGGGCAATCACTTATTCTAGTCAAAAAATTATATCCTGTATAGAAGTACTTTTTGTTAATGTTCAGCGGAAGATTGACAACTAGTCGTATATAATTTTTTACACAACTAAGATTATGTCTAGTAGTTATGAACGTCTTATAGTGCTACAAAACTTATTATAAAGGCAACCATGCATTCAATCATGTCATCAAACTACAGAATTAAATATATTAGTTATTCAGCTGCCGTTTTGAATTTTTTATAAGCAGCCGTCAAGATTTTGTGCCTGCTTTTAACTCTGAACTAGATAGGATTAATTCTACTACTCATCCTCTCCATGTACAATACATTAATGCATGCAAACATCATGATGATATTTCATATGCGCAGCAGGATGTGAGCTCATATTACTTCCTTTTCCTTTTATTTTAAAATGGCATGCAAAGATATATCGTATAAATAGATTATATAAAGTGGTTTGCATATGTATATAACAAATATGATGTGTGTAGCAATACTATGCCAAAACGCTACTCTCGCCTAATATAATTTGTAACTCGGGATTTAAGTATTGTCCACTAGGCAGCCAAATTAAAAATTCTAGGCACACTACATATGTATGTTTTAAAGGTGAGTTTGTTCATATAATATTCGCCTCTTCGAGAAGGGTGTGGCACTTCAATATATAAGTGAAGTAGAATTTTTAATTAAAACAAATGGACTAAAAAAGTACTCCCTATAGGATATCATATGATAAGACAGGCAATCCTTAGTATATCGTGCACCCAGACCATCTTGCTTCTAACCACTTTGTTAAATGCTCTCATTTCAGTTTTTCTGTCTTTTTCTTTATATTTTGGAAATCATATTTCTGTCTTACGTCAAAGATATCAAGTTATCATCGCACCATAAAAATATATACCTATATATATAGCACCGCATAAAACAACCACGGTTTAGTTGTATCTGTTATAAACTTTGTTTAAAGAACTTTGCAGTTATATAGTCAACAAAGCTTTCGCAAGACAATCTTGGTTAGACATTGTTTGACTTGTATAATTTAAAAGCAGCAAAAAGCTCTTTTGCTAGAAACAATTGCAAACACCATGTACAACTTCAAACAATGGGTTCATGTCTTGAACCTATTTATATTGATCCCCGCTTCTGATTCAGGTCTAATAACATTCCCAACACCACTTACTGAAAATTGTTTGATTAACTTTGTCGAATCTTCAAAGCCACAAAGAAAAAAACCTCTGCAAAGTTATCGATTTAATTACAACAATGAAGCAGTCTCAAGGAATCCATTACACACATACACCATCCACGAAATCAACAAATTACATTTGACGCTGCTGATGAAACAACAAACTTAACCTTGGATCAAGGCTATCTTCGATTCTCTAAAAGAAGGCTGGGTTCATCTTGTACAATATTTGTACTCTTCACCGAAACATTTTATGAGACTTTTTACTCTATTCACCAGAGTGGACATGGGACTTCTGACAATGTGTTATTTTTTATTTATGTGGACACTACGTACCCCGCATTACATCTGTTTTCAAAAATTACATACCTTAACAATGTACCCGCTTTTCACGCTGGTCTCGTCTTCTTTGACAACTCAAATATTGCCTTATTGTGCTACTTTTGCCCCAGTACTGCAATCCATTTTTATTCTTCAAATAAATCTCTAAATGAATTACATAGGCTACACATTTTTGTACTAAATAGACAAGGATACGGCAGACATTTGAGCACATACTATTTACTTCACTCAGCTTCATTTCTTATACCTTTACAACTCAACCCACATTACATTGAAGCCATGAGATATGTAAAGTTGTTAACTGAGAATCCCGACACTTCACAAAACCGATTTTTGTTTCTTCGTGAATCTAGTGTGGTCGAATTTTTTATTGCATTTTTAGTGAAAAATATTTTAAACGCAACGTTCAAGGTTGACATAAACGATGTACCAGAATGGGAAAAGCCCTCGTTTGGTTGGTTCACAAAACTGGATTTCTTTGAGAACTTGATTTTACAAACAAATCCTTACAGGTACTTAACGACCCGTTCATCTCTCATTTCTGGGGGAAGCGAATTTTTTACAAGAGTGATTGTATGCGTGAAACCGGAGAAGGTAACAGTTATTGATTACACGTTTGTTACGTCTTTTGAAGTTAGCTCGTGGATAATATTGGTTTCCATGGTAATAATGATAAGTTTCATTTATAAAAATTTGGAGAGAGGTTTCGATATTTTGTGGCTTTTGTTTGGAATTTCGTGCGTTTACACACATCGGAGGTGTATTTTAGTGATTGCTTTACCGCTCCTAATAGCATTTCTTATCAAGGTTTTATTTCCTCCGAGTCTCTGAAATTCGCGGGTTTTCCCACTGTTGAGCAATTGGTAGACGACGGATATAAGCTGAATATGGAGTTTTATAGTGTTATGTTGTCCCTTTTGCAGCCCACATTATATCTCTTGTCCGATCCACTTCGTAATTTTTTACGTGGGCGAAGCATATTTGAAGCTATTGATTATTCAAGGATTAGTCAGTTTATTAACATGAGCTACGAAAAATATTTTGACACAATTGCAGAACAGAAGTTGATGTTTCTTGCAATGTCTGATCCTTTGTTAGGCGAGTCCTTATATTATCTTATAGAAAATAAGGTTCATATAATTGAAAATCGGTTTTACTGCATGGGTATCAATGTTAAAGATGAAACCCCACTACAGATTGACCTAACCATTAGAGCATCTGGCTATATGAGCAATCAGATTAGGAAGCTTGTTATGTCTGGTTACTACGAAAATGGGATTCACGATGAGCTGGTTCGCTTGAAAAGGGTAGCAGCGCATCAAAATTTTGATGGCGATTTCAGTATCATATCCGTAGACAACGTTAAGCCACCAAGAGCTCTAGACATTTGGTCACCAGTAGGGGTCAGTTGTATACTAATATATTGTTTGGGTTTACTGCTTTTCCTAGTACTCACGGTACAAAGATATTTTCAAAAAATACTTTTTACGATAACATTTTATTTTAAAATATTGTATTGGTACTACAAAAAGAGAAAATCAACCCAAGTTATTGTTATTTTGCATAGCAAACAAAAAGAATGAAAATTTCGTCTTGTGTTTCATTATCTAAATATGCTAGTGCATAAATGTGTAATATATCTTTATTGAATCGACAATTGCAATTCGTCACTGTAGAATGAGTAAATTACAAAGAAGTGTCAAGATTCACAACCAAGGCCATCCAGAATCTAATAATGTGGAAATAAAAAATGTGTGCTCCTCAGAATATTCTTGCCGTTACTTGATCATAGTTTAAAGTTTATATACGTAAGTATAAAAATTTCATTGAGTAGAATTGCATTCTGCTATCCAAATATTGCTTGCATTTACTTTGGCTTAGATTTAGATATATCCTAAAAGCCTTAGCTAGAATACGGCACAAAATAAGTTTGCAGTTGGCCCCTTAAGTTTTACATGAACTGCCATAGCACTTTTGTTAGAATAAAACAAAGCTCCATAATGTCGCATGATTAAAATGGATTTTAATGTTTTTAACTTATTATTAAACGATATTATGGCTTTTTTAAATATGTTTGAGTTAACTACCCCATCAATGTTACATTTCAAGCATAAGAAAATGAATTACGGGTCAAGTGGTATGACCATTTCATAACGTGCTATAATAAATGGAGTCCTAAAGGCAAAGGCAATTATTCTATTCCTTCTCACCTTAACCTTAACGTCGACATAACTCTTATCGTTAATCAATATAAATGTGTATTCACCGTGGTTGAACTCAAACTGAAAAACAAGAGACTTGTCAGGAGGCTTTTATGCAAAACCACGTTTTTCATTCCTTCAGAAGAACACGCCTTTATTTATCTACTAATATATTTATAACAGTCATGGCTTTATTGATAATTTTTAACAAATTTACAGTTCCGATTTTTCCAAAATTCCAAATTTTGCTGGATGTTCTATCAAATGAAGAAAGTCATCAGGAGTCACTTCGTACATTCCCATATTCGATATTCCACACTTTTTAAACAATTAAATTATAGCCTCGTTCAGAGATATTTTGTTGAAAATAAGTCCATATTTTTAAATCAGCGTACATGAAGCAAACTTGATTTCGTGGTTGCAGAATTAAAACATGGTAGAAAATTCAATATCGCAGCGAGTTTTATGTGCTTTTATAAAAGTATTTTGGTTTATTCAAGTTTTTGCGGTTTCCAAATAAATAGTAACATTATCGGATATCTCGAGGTTCTCATACACGCCTTCATGATTAACAACAAGTCAGTTTGTACGTGGGTCAATTTCATTTTGGCTTGCTGTTGCGTAAAAACAATGCAATGAGCTGTAATAAGCTTAAGCATGTGGCAAAGATTTAAGAGAGATATATTTATAGGAATCATTACGTATTAAACTTTAAACAAATTGCAGCAAATTAATGCTTATGAGTTGAGTATGGGTTGTAATATTTTAATGCATCAATTAACTAAATCTCACAAAGTTATGACCCATGCAACCATCAAAATGCAAAACAAATTAGCAACCGTTAGCTGGGACATTAGCCCGCCATACAAAATTGATATAATTTTATTTTAAAAACATTTTCGTGTGCAAGGTTTTGCTCAAGAATGGTTTTTGCTTCGAGAGAATTCACAAATGAAACATATTTCATGGAAAAGATTGATGATGTAGATGCACAGGGTTACTTTCGAAGGAGATATGTATGACATATGCCAATACATTAATACAGGAACCTTATTTATTCGTGTTTTATTTAAACAGCCCCGTGAGAATTTGCCCACTTGTTTATTTGGTATGTCTTTTTTCTGGTTTATGTCTCATGAATGACAAATTTCCTCATAAAGTTTGCTCCACAAGTTTACTTGTTGTCTCAATGAAAGTACAGGTTCACAGGAGCCTAATCATTATGGAGAATTGTAATCGTGTCATTTTACATGACAGAACTAATCTTAAGCTTACAAATTTCCACTGTATATATAAAACTGAAGTAATTAATTTTATTCTATTAACTCAAAATTAACAGAACCGGATGATGAAACAGAATAAATCGAAACCGGTCGTTCGTACGGTTCAAAGCGGACGTGCGATTTCTTGCGCCACTCGCCGCGGCGCGGCAGGGATTTTTCAGGGAAGAACAGAAAATCAGGGATTTCTTCTGAAATTTTGTTTTTTGCTCATCGGGAACGGAGATTTTTTTGAAATTTTCAGGGATTTTTCGAAATTTTTAGGGATTTTTCGAAATTTTCAGGTATTTTTCGAAATTTTCAGGTATTTTCCAAATTTTGAGGTATTTTTCTAAATTTTCAGGTATTTTTCGAAATTTTCAGGTATTTTTCGAAATTTTCAGGTATTTTCCGAATTTTCAGGGTTTTTACTAAATTTTCAGGGAATTTTCAGGGATTTTTCGAAATTTTCAGGGATTTTTCGAAATTTTCAGGGATTTTTTGAAAGTTTCAGGGACTTTTTCAGAAATTTCGTTTTTTGCTCGTTAGGGACGGAAACTTTTTCAGGGATATTTGGGGCAAAATCCTTTATTGAAGGATTTTCTAGTTAGTAGATTTTAGGGATGAAAATGTGCGAGTCAGGGACGAATGCAAGAAATTCCTTGTCCGGTTTAAAGTACATCTAGTTTGTGTGTTGTGTCTTGCAAAAATAATTAATAATCATCGAAACCGTCAGTTAAACCCTGTAATTACGAAGAATTTTGGAGCACGTACGAGCTCATATCTTAATTTATGTTGTAATCTTCACTCTTCTTGCTTTCTGTACTCGTTCCTCTAACTCAAATCTGCTTAGTCTAAAATACTTACAAATTATTCAAATGGTACTCAACCCATTTGCAAAACAATCCCATTTTTCACATTAATTTGCATATATTTTAAGTCCACAGAGCAAAACCAACCGTATCAGTAAAAATAACAATGTTCCACCATAAACAAACCAACCTCCGAATCCCACCGGTGACCATAAGTTAATGGGTGACGGTGTTCATAATTTCTATGATAAGATTATTGAAAAAAGGAAGAGAGGTAATTGCAAATGTTGCGCAGTAATGTAAAAAGTTAGCTTGAAAAAAATATTTAAACAATAGGTTAAGCATATTTATTACTTAATCTAATTACTAAGAGTTTTCAATTTCATACTTTTAAACAAATACAATTTTCCAAGAATCCATATTTAATAGTAAACAAGTCTGTACGAGAAATGATTTATTGTGGATGCTCTATGATCTGAGAGCCCGAAAGAGCTGTAAATAAATATACTACTCCTATACTATTACTTAATGGGTGACGGATGCGTAAATTTGTCTAGTCTCACCACGCTAAGGTTTTGTGGAAAGGACGCATGACGCACGTGTTATAGCGTGTAATACTTTGTCTCCCATGGCATTAACTTCCGCTTCAGGGCCTTCATAAATTAAAACAGACGCCCGCGTACTTACACTGACTTATTTGTGGTGAGTTGAATTGGGTAAGCTGCGTCCTTATTACTTATCGTATTCTACACAGTACAAAGTGTTATCCATCAAGTGAACTTTACCTTAAATAGCTCGGAATAACGCTTGGTACATATATCCTCCAAAAGTTGCTAATTTAGTGTTTGTAATATCTCGCAGTAAATTTATCACACTGTCTTTAATCGAAGGGTCAAGGTCTGTGGTGTCAATCACGTCGTACATATCAAGACCATCCAATTCATATTGACATGTTTTTCTTTTGTTTCACGTCTATGAGAAATGGCTTATTATTATTTCCTGCCTAAGGGAATTTAATATGTTTAGATTTCTCAGATTTAAAAAGGATTCTGGCAAATTATTGATTTATGAAGGTTATGAAAATTTATGAAGGTCAGCAGGAATATTTTCGGCTCATCAGGGTTTCTGGCCATGTAAAAGTTCACCTGACATTTTCTTTGCTTTTAGAACAGGTCATTAGGTATTTTTTACCCATCAGGGATTGATTAAATTCTTGGTACTGATGCATTTGTAAGAATTTCCATGCACTCATAATATTTGCGAAGGGCTGGGTTAACAGGAGATATTTAAGGTATTGTTCAAATAAAGTTTTTCAAGTGATCTTTTTGTTCAAATGAGTATGTGATTTTATACTGAAAAAGTACCAGCAAGAAAGTTCTACTTGAGAATATTAAATGTCCGAATTAGCAAAACTCCAAACCATGCTTGATGTTTAAATGAAGCGGCAAGTTTGAACACAACGGAAACAAATAGCTTTTCATTTAAAATAAAGAAAACATTATTCGTTCTTATATTCTACAGTCGATTTGGAATTCTGGAACGCTTGCAATGGTATACTTTTTTACTGTTCTTGTGAAGAACTGGAAAATATGTGGTTTGAAGGACTGGGATACTCATTGCGCAAGTACGCCTTAAATTCACAAACATTCCTAGCATCTATCTCTTAAGTAATTACTTTCCCATGCAATGCAGGCACAACGGTAAATTGCAATCTGAAAGCTTGTTCTTAAACTCACTTAAGACTTGATACCGAGAAAACTGTTGAAATCTGATGATTTGAGCTGCAACAACATGAAAATAGAAGAAAAGAGCAGTACGGAGTCGCGGAAGCAAAAAAAAGAGATGAAAAACAGTTGACAGTGTGATTGTGGAGAAAAAATAAAACAATTACTACATACCTACATACTTGCTCATTCGGGCGATTTGGTGATTCTATCTTACTCTCCATAAAAAATCTACAGTGTAGTATCACCGATGAATATGGATTGTTTCCCACATGAACGTTAAAAGCTTTTATCCTGAATTAAATTTAAAGCGTATTCAAATCGACCTTGAAAGCTCATTTCCTTAAAAGGTTTTAGTTGAAGCGCAAGATTGTCGACTAGCACCTTCAACCTAATCAACTTTTGAATCGATTTATACTTTGAACGGTGAAAGTTTCTTTTGTAAATTATGATACAAATTACTGATTTTGAGTGTAGAACATGCATTCTAAGCAATGATTTCGTAACCTTTCAAAATCACCGAGTAATACATGGGGTTACAATGAAACAAAATTTTCCCATATGATGAAAATGAACTGTTTGAGGGGAACATTCCCACTTATTTATTAGGCGATGGTATACTTTAAGGAACATTCACATCATATGTGCACATATTTGTTAGAAAAAATAGGTTAAAACAATACTTGATTGTGTTATTAAATAGCACACAGACCATTGACGTGCTCCATTAGCATCCAGGATTTATTTAAGCAGGCAAAAGTTTATAAATAAATTAAGTGTATATAAAAATGGGAATATAATATGATATGTTACATGCCATGACAATTAATAGAACTGAACTGGCTAATTCGAACTCTGGACTCGACTAACACATGAAGAGTTTCCCTAGTAAATATGACTCTCAATCAGTCTTTTGTTACATTCCATGATCCACAACCATTTTAAAATCTGAATGTAAACGTAAGGATTCTAAAACAATTAGGATGTTTACAACATTAGCTAAATTACTCATTACATACCTACCTTAACCAAATAAAACAAACAACAATTAATTCTTGTTAAAAACTTTTTATCGCCTACCGCATTTCACAAGCTTATCTACACAATTTATTCGAACTTGTTTTTCTTAAAGATTATTTACTTGAACTTCATTTTAGCTATTGTGACTACATTGTTATTGTTATTACTCTTAAAATAGTAAGTCTATTGCAAATCTCAAAGCCTGTTCCATTGGTTTTCCTTCTAAGCCACTAAACAGCAGTTACCTTAACAAATCCGTTTTCCTGCAAGATATCAGTGGTTTCTATATGGATGGCAAGCTTTCCAGTTGAAACTCCTCGTTTACAATTTACAACTTGATTATTTGCACTATGTTGAGCATTTGCCGAACATCCATTTCGTAATCTATTTTTACGGGATTGTCTTACAGGAGGGCGAATTCCATGCTCATATCTACTGTTCAAAGCAAACTCTCGTATCTGAAGTCTCCGCCTTCGTCTTCTTCTTTTATACCAAAAACATCCAAAGAATATATCAAGCATCCATGACGGCAGTAAAGATTTGCTCATTTCTCGAAAAGTAGAGTTAAAAAATGCGTAGATGACTGGATTTACACAACTGTTCCCATATGATAACCATTGGGCCATGGGAGCAAAAATTTGTAAAAACACTTTCTCCACCTCCCCAAAAGAGTCAGATACTTTCAATCTTGTTGCAAGAATGTAGAGTGGCAACCAGGCTACTAGATAGGTGAACGTAATTATCGCCAGCATTCTCCCAACACCGCGTCTAGTCTTCTTGTGAATTTTATTAACCAGAAGTACAGAAGTAGAGGATGAGGAGGCGTAAATACTAGCTTGGGGTACTCGTCGACGAGACACTTTCAACCGTATTTTCACATTTGCAGCGAAAATGAAGAGAAATGGGATTATGTAGCAGCAGAATAAATTGCCTAATATGAAGTACAAGATGTCGTATTCCACACTTTCCCAACTCTCCATACAAAATATGTGTCCTTCAGTCCCTGCCACTTTTAACTCGAACACAAAGGCCCACGGAATCGGTATAAAAACCGCGAGGGACCAAATCAGAGCAATCATTACAAATGCTCGAAGTTTTGAAAAGCTGCCTGTTGATGTGGTTTGATTACAGATAGTTTCACATCTGAAATTAGACGAATTGCTGTGTAAATTTTTTAGTACTTACTAGGAAGGTGCAAATAGCTGGTAGGTGCAGAATAACTTTAAATGAGCAGATTTATATGTAATTGGTCATGAGAAGTTTAATGGTGCTAGTCAAATTTCCGAATGCGCATATCTAACGGAGATACAACACATTGAGTTTTTAAATCTAATTTTCAATCTAATCTAAGTATTTACGCAAACTCACAGCCCTAAAATACAGTAACGAAGTAAAAATCTATCAATATACGGTTAACGAGGACCTTTTATGCACCTTCTATCCCCCGGGCATTAAAAATGAACACAATTGTTGTATCTAAGGTGATTTTGTTGAGTTATATCTTAGTTGGAATTGCAAATTCGGGAATTTGACTAGCACCGTTAAGTTTTTCATGCCCAATTACATATAAATCGACTCATTTAAAGCCATTATTCGCATACACGGTATTTACACCTTCGTAGTTAGTAGTTATCATGAAGTTTGTGTTAAATTCAGGTTTCCTATTGATTACCTATCTATGGAAATTGCTACAAGGGAATACGCCGAGGCAACTACAGACACGCCTTGAACATACGCTACTCCCCAGCACATAAAGGAGCCCAGCATCCAAGCTGAAATTTAAAATCAAATCATTAAATTCGCAAATATTTTTTATCATCTAAAAGATATTGAAAACACTCACATTTGCATATGCTTGCGATCAATGTAGGAGGGAGACAAAACAAGAGCACAAACACATCCGCCACAGCCAAGTTTAGCACAAATATATTCGTCACTGTTCTCATTTCCGGTCTGAAACCAATCACAAGAATTACTGTGGAATTGCCAATGATTCCTACGACAAACACGATTGAGTAGACTATAATCATCACAACTGTATAAGCGACCGAATGTTTAAGCTCTGCACCGAGGATTTGTGTATGGTCAGTTTCAGAATCGTTTGTACAATTGTTCTCACAAAGGGTGAAGTTTTGTTTAAACTCCATTTTAATTTTTTTATAAGTTGAAGTATAAACAATACAGCTTTATTTATTGCAAGTCTTTCTGTTTTAAAGGAAATCTTAAACAAACATTTGTATTACTAGCAATTGTTAACTGTGTGCATGAAACAACTTCATATAAAAGTGCCAGAAATGATCGTAGGAAAGTACACAAATATTTGGTACGTCAACAGAGGAGTTGGAGAAAGTTTTTATAATTAATTATGGTGCCAACCGGTAAGACGAAATCGTTGGATGCCGAAACCTTAAATTATCCCAACTTGAAGCACACACAAAACTTTTGCACTTTTTGCTCTGTGCCACGACTGGACTGGTTGCTGGATCCTGGATTACTGACACACGATATAATACCAGGCGCTGGAAAATACCAAGGCATCTTACCTACCAACACTTTTGCTGAGCGCACGGAATACTGGAATGAATGATGGAATGCTGCAGTAAGTTTCAGAGCCTGGGTAGCATCTTCAATTTACCTTAAACAACTATCTTTCGCGGTGACTGGAAAATGCGTCTATGAGTATGTGATGATGCTATAATTTATAATGAATCACTCAGACTCTAGCTTGTTGAGTTGTTATGGTAAAGTGAATCCAAAATAGATTGCACATTTAATTTACGGAAAATAAAATAACTAGACAAATTGTATTAAAAAAGCATAAATATATAAAATCACATCAAGATGCTTGTTATTTAAGCGAATTATTTATGCTTATTGCTTGTGCATACATCAAAACAAAGATAATTTTCAAGTTTTGTTGTGCATGGAACCAATCCAAGTGGAATCTAGTCCATCTGCCTATCCTTAGACTATTCTGGTAGGTACTCTGGTATACTAAGTATCGTGGATCTGAGCTCAACTACTGTCACACGGCTATTCCGCTCACAGGATTAAGCTTCTTGTGAGCCGTTTATG
>JAQIXX010002813.1:0-22407 GCA_034700605.1 Willowsia nigromaculata | reverse complement strand
AAACCCCCGTCTGTGTGGGTACTCGGCTGGGCGTCAGAACAAATCTGGCGTTCCTTCCCAAAATACATACATACAATTGTTTGAATTTGAGCTACTTTACCTAAATTCTACATCATAAAGGTATTCATCAATATATGATATTCATAAAGGTGCTCGCCGATGTCCTGGACAGCCTGTAGCAGAGGTCATCATTTTTATTTTTATCGCGAAAATACTTAAATCATACACAGTCACAACGATTCCAAATAAACCTACTCCTACTACAAAGCTTCAAGTTGGATTTACAATGCGCCCTTATCCTTACAAGGTGGTGGTAAAACAAAGAAAGCATTGATAAGCATGTTTTTTTCGGATATGAAGATAAAGTCAGCAATCCTTTTTAGATGTTAGAGTTGTATTTGAGATAATTTTACAGTATGTGAAATTTTAAAACATCAATACATAAAACTGATCAGTTGTAGGAAGCGTTTTATTCTATTTCATGTACGGAATGTCAGCTTCCTTTTTTCGAAATGTGGTAACTGTTCTAACTGCTCCTTTAAACCTCATTCTATTTTTCTTTCTCCTAAGTTGCAACTCTTCATGCTCCGCCGCAAAATATTTAGCATACAACCTTTTGGAGCTGCTGAAAATTTTTCCATAAAAGCGTTTGATTTCCTCTCTTGTAAAAAAGCGAAACTTGTATCGTTTAGTTAAGTGTTCTATGCCCAAAACCATTGCACCAAACCCGTGTCCAAATATCAAGAAAATAAATGCGCCTTGCAAAACCTGCATGTTCAAGTTAATTTGCCCTAATTTCTCTCTCAGTCGAAACTGCGCACTTCTTAGTTCTTTATTATCACGATGTCCAAATTGCTGATACCAGTAATCAACCAGTCCGGCCGAATTTAATCTTCCTAATGCAGAATCGATTTTTTTCTTAAAAGGAGCGTGACGTTGAGTTGGCCATGCATAGGTGGTGAGGAAAAGTCGTTCACGAATTACCTTAATTTGGGAAAAGCCAATTTCCTTTTTGTCCCATTTAATGCCTTTAACTGCGGACTCCTCTATTACGTAAGCAATAAGTGACGGTGACCCTGATCCATCTGTGATCAATCTGTCACTAATTTGTTTAAACAAGCTTGCAGTTTTTCTTTCTTCTTGAGATGCCCCAGATAATGATTCTTCCTGGGAAATATCTGGATCTTCGTCGTCATCACTGGGTAGAATGTCAATTACCGACTTGACAAGCTCAAAGAATGCCCCCTGTTTTCCAGCAGGCTTAAACCTGTAGCCAAAGTCAAGCAAATCCTGAAGTGATTCCGGCTCCTTGGGTGATATTGGATTAATTAAGCTAGTAATCAAACTCGTGTTATATAAGGTGGTAATGATTAGGCATGAAAACCACCAAATTATTAGCAACAGTTTAAGAAGTCTCCTTGGACGATGCGTAATTTGCGTTGCACTCAACGGTTGACCAAGCAAAGGTTGTAATGTAACCTCCAATGCTTCGAACATGGAAACGTGAAGCGGTTTCCGGGCTTCTTCTTGATAGTGCTTTTGCAAAAACATGCTCAATGCCCATTTTGGTTTTCCTTTGTTGTCAGTAGGCTGTTCCAAAGTGTATTGGTAGATGATTATGTGGAAAAGAAAGGAAATTATGGCTATTATAAGAAGCATCAAAGGCCAAATTTCTGGATTGAAAGCGAGCCATATTCCAAGTGCAAATAGATCGCTTTTCTTTTCGACTACAAACACTGCAAGTTAAAAAGGCAATGAGATTAATTAAGTTTGTTAAACTTAACCATCTAATTACAGCCACTATTTATCTTTGTTTAATGTTCCAAGAAGCCATTAATGTTCCAAGAAGCCACGTTGACCATATAAGAAAAAATGCATGCTTACCAATGGGGTCATTTGCGAAAACACTGGAGAAATCCACATACATGGTTCTCTTGGGCGTTACTGAAATCCCACCGACAGCCAAGTCAATTCTTCCAGCTTCAAACGAAGCGATCATATTCGAAATGTTGCTTGTTTCTACAATTTGTCCATGCCCCATATCGGGATTTGATAGATTTATCCATGTTGTTGTAAAATCAAGAGATTTTCCCATTTGTGAAATCATTTCCCATTCCACGCCTGCACATGATGTCAGTATTTCTTGAAAAGGAGCTGGGTCGTCTTCTGTAGTAAAATTTTCCATCATCAGCATTTCTGGTGCCACATCTTGATTACTGTAAACTCCGTCAAAATAGCAGCTAAAGTGAGGCTTATGATTAAAATATCCAATGCTCAAATTCGTTGAGTTGAATGATAGCTTGTGAAAGTCTCCGAAAATGTGGAAATATTTTCCAAAGATGGTTTTATTCCGTTGCCAGTATCCCAAGTCTCTTTGTTGCCATTTAGAAACTCCTCCACAGTACTCGCACACAGAGTATACATGCATTACGGATTCTGGTTCTGCTTCTGTCTGATTTTTCACAGCAATTTGCAGCATTATACCAGTTTGTTTTAATATTTTTGCCTGAATTTCATCTTCGCTGACTATGCTTTCATTTCTACCAGTTCCATTCACGGGATCTTCCAAAATATCCAAAAAGTTTGAAAGGTAGAGTACCTGATCTGAACTCTCGATAAATTTGGGTAATTTCAGGTGACCAATTTCATCTTCTGGGGGAATGAGAGCTTCTGAAATAAGCAAATTCAAACTCGGAATTGTGCGTATAAAATTAAACTTAATTTTACCTTACTCACCTGGCGCAGCACCATCTCCCTCTGCAGAAGCCTCGACAATGACACCTTCCGCTGATCTCATTAGATCACATACAAAGATAATCGAGCAGGGTCTCTTTTTCCACGCCAAAAATTTAGTCCAAAGCTCGGAATTACCAATATCTTTATATTCCTGGTAAGTTACTACTATTACTGGAGGCGCCCATTCACTTAACTGTGCTAACATGTAATCCATATAATCTGCGCAACCTTTTGTTGTAATAAAAACATTTCCATCGCAGTTTGATTCCAGATTTGCCTCGGTCATCAAAGAGGCAACATCCTTTGAAAATTCAGAATCTAAAATTAGTTGCTCGATTTCAGATCTGTTTTGTCCAGAAAACAAGCCTGCATATGCAAGAAAATTCCTACTGGAGGAGAACAACACGACAATGAACAAGAAGAGCATGATGCTTGCCATTTTGAGACAAAAGTATTTCTACGGATGCGACATTGATGTGAAGTTGTGTTTTATACAAAATTAGCATTTCCAGAGTCATAGTTTTTCTTGTCTTTCCTTAGAAAATTTATTAAGTCTTCTCACAAAAAATAACAATAATGTTAAACATAATTATTTAAATTGAGTGTATAAACTTAGTAGTGAATTATGCTCGGGTTTTATTTGTTTTTAAAGTTCTCACGGCTTATTCGTGACAAGAATGCGTCAATCTACAACCACTTGCCCATCTATTGTATCTCCAGCCGAGTATTTTCAGACTTACATTTAAGTACTATGCTCTACATTAAATTATGTTAAACTAAAACTTACTTAACCAATACACTTAATCCGATTAATATAGGAAAAAAAAGCTCAATGAAGTAAGATGCCCATGTCTATAAAATTTACACAATCAGCTAATAACTACAGGAATAACATGGTATCACAATATTCAATCCATATATACCACGCGACGGAACACAAAAGAACAAAAATAATTTTCACATGCAGATCTTTATGAGAACATTTTTGTATTTTTATAGCTAGCCCCTATTATAACACATTTGTCACTTCTTAATTAAGTTCCTACAATTACTCAGTTTAACAATCAGGTAAATATGTTTCTGACAAGACCAATTTAACTTTCATTATTAGAAAATTTATGATCGAAACTTATCAGTGGTTATGCGATATAAGTTTAGTGAGTAAATTAGCGCCTAAACGAAACTAAATGCTTACCCTAAGCACCGAGTTATTAATTAAGTCTCCAAATTATTACGTTCCGAAAATATAAAATACGAATACAGAAGTTTTTAAATACAAATAACGTTAGGATATGCATATACTGTTTTTAATTTACAAATGCCTGTTGAGGGAGACACCGTTGAACCTGGGAGGTGACGGAGGCAGTTCCGGAAACGAATCTGGGCTACTTCGTCGGGGTAAGAGCCCACTCTCTGACACTTTCCTGGTTTTGGTCGATGAGGTTTTGTAGATATTTTGGGTGCGTCCCCTGGAATTTGTCCTGATTCTTCTCATCTCGTCATCACTAGTATCGTCAAAAGACACTGAATGTCTTGTCAGTCTGGTTGGACTCGTTGGACTCGGTGATCTTCTCAAAGAGAGCTTCATTTCAATCCATCTCAACATTAGTAGTACCTCTTCGGGTGACCTGAGCCTGTAATTGGCTGATGTTCTTGTGGATGGCATAGATGAAATTTTGAAAGTGACAGCAATTCCGGAGAGAGCTTGCATGGCTTCCTCATCACTTTGATCGTCTCCGCAGTAAATGACCCTAACACGGCTTGACCAGTCAGCACCATAAGTGGTACGAAGAATGTGAATAGAGGCACGGCCCCGATCCCACTTAACTTCGGGCTTGGCTTCCAATGCCATTGGAGCTTTGTGTGGCTGAAAGCCGTGTTCAATAAATATTTCAGATGCTCTGGTGATGAGAGCTTCCCTCGAAGATCTGTTGGTTACTTCTCTGTAATGGAATGTGAGAAGGGGTCCCTTGTTTTCAATCCAAGCTCCTTCTTTGCAAACCTCCTGTTGAAGAGCTTTCAAAAGTTTTGAAATTCGCTCCTCATGCTCAGTGGTGATAGGATGAAGGTATTTGGTTCCATCAGGACTCAGGATTTCAAGTCCATTAAATGCAGCATAAGTTATTCCGTCAATACCAATCAACTCCTTCAGGTTTGATAAGCTACGACCAGATATCACGCAAATGCTGACATCATCAGAGTACATCGCCAGGCGGCGAAGGATGCGACGAGTGTCTTCGGGCATATGGGCCAACTCTGGTTTCTGTGCGATTGGGGCTAAAGTTCCATCATAATCTAAGATCAAGCTTAACTTTGCTCGGTTCATTTCATCAACCTCGATATAATCGGAGAGATAGTGATCGAAGTCGTCAATTGTCAATGGAGCCATTTTTGCTGTGGACGAGTTGTAGCTGTGGTCGCACGTAATAATTCCAACTGCAGCCAAAAATGTGTTTAACCAACTTGTCACATCCATGGTCTGCTCACGGCGCTGAAGATGCTTCATTCTCAACAAGCGCTCATCAAAGGGCATCTCAAGAGCTCGGTGGAGCTTATCAGCAAATTCCTCAATTTCATAAGGATTTACAATCAAGGCTTCTTGCATCATTCCTGCATTTAAAAAAGATTCCTTTCAGAATGACCCATTGTGCTTTTGTATGCAGTAATGCTCCATTAAAAGTTATATGTATTTGTCATTTAACAGTTTATGATGCATTTTGTGCACGAAAATTATTTTTTTTTGTTACTCACCACCAGCGCCAGCAAATGGGCTGAGAATTAACACGCCGGGGTCACTAAGGTCTTGGCAAGCGACGAACTCTTTCGCGACGAGATTCATGCCATCTCTTAGTGGTGTGACCATTGCAACTGCAGAATCTCTGTAAAATGCGGAAAGTTGCTCCTGTGAGATGCATCCATAAATGTAACGAATTGGTGACCAATTTGGCTTGGAAAAGCGACCGTTGATTCTCCCTATCAATTGATCCATTTCTTCTTTCAGAGCTTGATATTCTTTCACATCGGTTCTTGATGGTACTGCGACCTACACAACATACAACACAATAATTGTATTTGATGATAAAATCTACTTGTTTATTCCTGTCATCTATTCATCAAATCGTTTTCCAATAAATATGTCAACATCAATGACACAATTTAGGCCCTACCTGAAGTAAAATGCATTTTTCAATGTATTCTGGGTGTTTTTCCAACAACCTCTCGAACGCTTTAACTCTATTCACAAGACCCTTGGTGTAGTCAAGTCTGTCAACTCCCAGAATGATTTGATGATCTTTCTCTTTCAAAACCTTTGGAGCATTACGACTCATATCAGCGAAATGAGTGTATGGAATTCCAATAGGCAATGATTTGACATGAATTGTCCGTCCATCCAGTTCCAATAGGAATCTGTTGCGATCTACTCTGCAACCGAGTCTGCGCTGGCAGCAATCCAGAAAGTTGAGACAATAGTCGTCAATGTGGAAGCCAACCAAATCACATCCTGTAATTTTTTAAACACAAACAAAAACAATAATAATTACATGTTTACAAAACTTGGAGAAAACAGAGTAAACATTTGGAAAAAGAGCTAAATGCATTGATGCAAATGTATTATTCGTCAATGGCCATGCTATGATTTGTAATTTAAAAGATTGGTTTGCAACATGTAAAAGTTATCTTAAAAAATTATTAGAATAGCGTGAATTGGCATATACAGGCATGTCAATGAAGTCGTGATGTGATCAACTTAAATTTTGGTAACTGAGAAAGTTGCCTAATTTAATCAAATGCTTTTATCTCAAGATCATGACTCATGATTGTTCACTTACACGTAAAATATAATTTTATGATTTTACAATTTTTGCGTACAAATCATGATACATAGAATTAAATCCGTTTTTATACTAGCTGTAATTGTAGCAGCAGCTTAGTATCACATCTTGTTTCTTAAAGTATGGCATGACTTTTAAGCTAATTATTGATGTTGTGTAACACTTTACTCATGAATAAAACATAGTCTGGAATGCGACTGAGAGAAAATGAGACAACTACTGAAATGTTACGCAGTAGGTTAGTTGATGTATTTAACACCAGTGGCAATATGAGTTCAAAACAGCTATTAATACCACGAGCAAGTAGTTAGGATAACCCTGAAAAACACATAGACACGGAATATGCTGTGCTAACTTTGTAACAGAAGTGCAATAACTCCAAAACACTGATGCTGAGAAACTGACATGCTGAACTTTGGTGAATGATTTCTCAACAAACGACCACGTTTTGAATTTTTCGTAATTCTTTAAATTTTTCAAGGTAAAGCCTGAGCATGAAAGTAGTGCTTAAGATTGAAAAAATGTTTTCGTAGGATGATCTGATTCTTGATACGTTTTAGCAAGTAATTTTCAGTTTTATGTCTCCACATTGACCTAGACTTGTCTAAAATTTATCGATTTGTTTTTGTCGATTCTCTTTTTGTGACGAGAGCAATTGCATGAAGATGGTGCAGACTGTATGCAAAACATTTATGTAATCAAAACCCTTTGTTTATATTTTCATTATTTTGCTTACCAAGTATTCCTTCTAGAATCTCATCGTCCCAAGGGAAGATTCGCATTATATCCCAAGACGGGAAAGGAATGTGAAGAAAGAAACTCATTTTGCATCGGAGCCCTTCCTCTTCAGCCACCTGAAATAATAACATCATTTAAATCAATATATATGGTTGCATTTCTGTTTCATATGCATATGTAGTGTTTACTTTGCAAATATTTTTATCACTAAAAAAAGAACTTCCGGGGTTTCTTAGCTTCAGCTACATCAATACAAGATAGCACGGGTAAAGCACGTGAACGCAAAATTTACTACACAAGCACATATAAAAGCAGAATTTCTTCTTTCCTTTCCTTGTGTTGTGTAATAGTAAAACTTCCGAATTTTCCTCATTTCTATATTTTTAAGTTTGGATTTGAATATATGTCATATTGAGGATGTCAATTGTCATTTGCAAAAGGCGATGACATTTTATGCAAGATGATTACCCATTCGTTGCATTCTAACCTACTTATCTACAAAAGGTCTTTACAGGACATGGACACACATTGCACCTAATCATTTTTTTTATTTTTGCCAGTCGTAAACAAAAATATTATGTATTTTGTAAACAGCCTCTGCTGAACTGTCTTTGTGAGTTGTTTTTGTCTGACATTCACTCATTCTTAAAGACATAAACATTCTTCTTTACCACAACGCTAATCAGTTATGAGACTCATCATTGTACTATTTTGTTTCAGGAGCAGCCAGTGTACAAATGCTGCCCGTCTCTGTAAATAAATTATATGTTCACGTGTTGCCGGCGTGGGTTCACTCGCGATAGTTCACAGAAAACTTTTGGCAATAGGTCGTTCCGGGTATTATGAATGATTATATAGCTGTACATGCACATGAAACCTGACTCTAATAAAATAATAAATAATCAACGGAAGACTGACTTTCGGAAGAAATGCAACTTTTTCTATATGTCTGAGTAACTTATTGACAATTTTTGGAGGTTATATGTCTGGGTGAGGAAATCCTTTATTTCATGTACATATTTGAGCTGGCGAATTTGCAATAATTTGTTAAATTTCTGAAGTGCTCTACTGTGTTGCAAGTTACAAATTGTAAGTTACAATAAGAAAGTTATATTTGGTTACAAAATTACATTGCTAAGTGCTCATATTAAGAGGGACTCGCCTAACTATTGGCTAAATCAAAATGATAATCTTTGGCTTGTCATTCATGGTTTATGCTGCTGAATCAATGGAAATCGTCGTTGTTCGTAGTGTGATGATTTATTTGTAATGCAGTGTTAATGTTTTCTCTGCATACTTCACTAATGATCATACGTTATCACGCTTCTGACAACTGACATTTGATATAAAGAACCTCTTTATGTGCAAAACTGAAACTGATTTTTTGAAGAAAGACTTTGATAACAGACTTTTTCTTAACCAAGTAAACAGGAAAAAATGTTTTGTATTAGGGTGCCCCAGATGCATGCAGCTTCTGTCTAAAGACCTTGACTGATCGGAACTGCGTTATAAGTAGTTGGTATAATGCAACAGACAGCTACAGTAGTGGTATAGGTAAAGATTACCAAGAAAAAGCAAGAAATTATCATCACAATATGACAGCATTTAAGGCTGACTCACCCGTCGAACTTTGGTGGCAGCAAGCATGAGTTGATAATCATGGATCCAAATTAGAGGAGCAGCGTCGGTCTGACCTTCTTCGTCTAACTGGACTAAACATTTTCTCAGTGCCTTCAGGATCTTCTCTGCAAAAATGTCGTTCACAGTTTTGTATGCCTCATAAGTATCGTTTGAGAATGTCGCACGGTCAGGCATAGAATGGAAGAGAGGCCAAAAGGTTCCATTGCAGCAACCATTGTAGAACTTATCAAACATTTTTGGCTCGACCTGGACTGGTTCTACTTGCTCTGAGAGGAGACCCGCTGTGGGGGTTTTATCGTCAGGATTCGACTCTGGTATAGGCTCATCTTCAGATTTTAATTGTATCCCAGGCCAGCCTATCCATTTCCCTTTGCATTCAATTACACTTGGACACACTGCCGTCACCAAACCTCCAGCGCTATATCCAAAAAATCAGATTGTTTGATTAATAATATGATATGATATAATGGTGTATGACACTTTATTATCATGTATCTTTTACAATAAAACGAAAAATATTAACAGTTAATGTAAAGTTACTACATTCTGTGTCTATTATTGTTTTTATTTTCATTCAAAATGTGTGCATTTCTAGACCTCGAGAGTAATCTGAGCAAATCTGTGTATTAATGAAATATACGTTTGCGTCATTTTTCATTTTTTCAGTGTTGTGAAACAAATGAGTGTATCGTCCCATGTGAGACATCCGATATGAGCTTATCAGCCAGCACCCACGGATGTCAGGATGTCAATTAAACTTGACAGATGAATTAAAATGATAAAGATTATATTGCAATAAAACATATGCACATACAGATATGGGATATACATAGTCTATATTGGATTTGTATACTTATAAATATTATTTGTAGAAATATCAATAATTATTTAATTGCTCCGCGTGTAGATTGTAAATTACTTATCGTGGAGTTTTGTTTCCAATTATTGACTATAAAGAGGTGCGACTTTATCCTCATTCCTTTCCTCAACTTGTGGATCGCTCGACATTTTTTGCAAATATATTATTGCATTAAAATATTAAAACAGTGTATGAGCGTCATAAAAATCAGAAGTCAAAAACAAATCCCACATTTTGAGCCACCTTGTTTATCAACAATTCAATGACATAACGTGGCGAAATGAAGAGATTTTATTCATTTCAAACTATGGACCATAATATTCTGTAAATGAACTGAAGTGAATAATAAAACAAAAATAGTTTGTTTAATAACAGATAGTGCAATGAAAAAACACTCGGAAAAGGGTTGCCAGCCTCATTATACGCCATTCTAGTTGTTTGTATCATAAGTAGCCAAAATTTTCGATCTAACAAAACCACTTTGTTTTCTCCTTTCCAATTTAGACACATAAAATCAAGATAGATTAAATAATTGAAGTGTGCACTGTGTACAAATCCTGTCTAAGGATTAAGCACAGTTTGCTATCATTTATCTAGTTACGAACAAAATATAACCTCTAAAGTGCAAAGTTTACTTGTTTACTTGATTTTTTTAAAGTTACACGTGGAGCATACAAGGAAAATTAAGTTGAAATTAGTGAAAGCTTTGAAATCACGATTTTAGACAAACAAACGTAAGCTTCTGAGTGCTGTATATTATGCTGGAAGGAGAAATAGAGTTGCTTGTTGCCTTTGATGTAAAAAATCTAAACAAAATTATTTTGAATGCAGCGTCAATCGGCATTTCTCAGATCTAGTACATGTCAATGAATATTCATTACAAACACATAATGATATATAAAAAACAAATGTAAATTAGAAAAGTTGCATATAATGAGAACTGCAAGTTAATAACAGCGTGCACATTTCATTATGACAAGTACGTGCATATCTGCATTGTGAAACTATGACATGCCGGTGGAAACGTGGTGGCTAATATTGACTTTGAAAACTGCAATGAATATGCTACTGTCTCAAAGTTCAATGTGATACGGGTTCTCCACAATATATATTTAGGCAATCTGTTTTCGACACAAAGTTTTTTGTGTCTGGCCCTGACTTGTCTCGATAAGATGCGAAAAACAAGAGCTGATGCTATCAATGCAGTAATACTTTGTTGTTTTTTCTTTTGTTCCCAAACTGTGCTGCGCACTTTCGGTAACAATATGGATGACATCACAAATTCCATTTGGATATTGTTTAAAATTATGTAGTTTAAAATCAGAACAACACGTTTAGTCTGAGTCAGAATTTGCAACAACTACATTTGATAAGAAAAAGATGGCTGATAATGATTTATCAATGATTTCGGATACTTTTTTTTTAATTCCATTATGCAAATCAATGTTTTCAGACCTCAAAGAGAAGTGGTCATTATAAAATTGAGCGAGACCGGTCCTGTATATTGTGCTTTTTTGGTTTAATTGTATTCAGAAAAAATAATATGTGTTTCCAATCAGACAGGAATAATTTTACAACTATGTATGCGTATAAAAAATCAGGTCTGAATAATAAAATGAAACAACAGAATAATGGTTGTTTATGCATTCCCAGGTTTTGCTTTTCCAATGACACATTGCCCTGCCTGTTACCTCCTTTACCTACCCCAACGGCAAGATACACGTTGTGTACCTAAATAAACTTAGAATATGTGCCATGTAACTAGATGAGCGACATTATATCCGCTAAAGCTTAATAACATTTCTACATTGAGACTTACAGATTACATAAACTCTCACAACTCATTTGCATAAGTCAATGTAAAGATAACAATGTAGAAGGTTTAAAATAACAAGAAACAGGATGGCCTTGATCTTGCTACGCTGAACCATGGCAAACCCTCAAAATAGCAGAGCATGATTGGATAATAGGGGATTATTGTTTTGATTGATAGGTAATCTACGTGCAAGTACAAGACAGCAAAAGAATGTTTTGTGAAATATTTGTGCTTACCTGTGTTTTCGCTCAAGGGTGTCATCCTCCTTTCTTACGAGAATGAAAGGTAAACGGTTTGATACGACAATGATTGGAGCGCTGAATCTTGATTTTATCGTCATCTTTACGCTTTGATGATCAGATGTAAAATCAGTTGATGATGTATGATGATTTGTGCGTTCTTCTTCAGGTTTTTCTGGACAAAATATGAAGTTTTGTCTCGACTTTGGCCTTGTTGCTGGTGTCTTGCTTGAGGACAGGTTGATAACTTTTATTTCTTGCTAAAATCTTATGGTACTTTAACAAGTTGTTGTGTGAGCAGCTTTTCTTTAATCTGCGGTGGCTATGAAACGTCTTCACTGTTTAGTCCTTTATCCTTCCTCTAAAATGCGTATGTATCTAGAGAATTAGAACTGAAGTGCGTTTGTTTGTGTGTACGTAATATTGTTTTCAAAACAGACTCTCCGTCGTGTTGTCAGAGAATCACTGAACGAAATGTGGCTGCAAGCCGAGCTCTTTATATAAGCCTGACGCTTTCTTTTCACACAGCTCATTTGCTGTACTACTGGAATCCAGAACCTATTTGTAGCTGGCTTTAGTGAGTCAAAACTTGTTACGTATACACATATATGTATACATACATGGCAGATAGTGCCCAGCTAATAGTATATAGGACTAATAGGACCGCTTAACTCTTGGCTTTGATATGGCAGAAAAAGTATACTTTTAAGATATACATACACAAGGTACGCATTTTAGTTGATACAATCACTCACTTACTTGTGCTTACATTTATTATAAATTGCTATGCAGTATCTCAAAACATTATCATCTTTTATAGATAACATGCGGGACGCAAGAGAAAATCATATATATAATTTTCAATTTAAGTACTAAATCAAACATTCTCTCTTATATACAGCTAAAATTGTATATTTTTTCTCATAGTCAATGAATTTGAACTTGCTGCACAACCCAGCTATCTATGTATTGTTTACCATTCAATCAAACAGAATGGATGTCATGCCACATGTCCTCTACTATGACATAAATCACAATCCTTGCCCGTTTTCTCCACTTGGTCTTATCTATAAAAATCATGAAGTATAACGTTAACACTTGAATTATTCTACGTTAAATAGTTTAACGTTAAATTATTGTTTTATTATTAATGGAAAACAAAGGACACGTTTGAAACGTTGCACACTTTATACTCACACAACTCAACTATTTACAAAATAGTCTGTTGTTATAAAAAAATCAACATGCGCCGGATGAAAACACTTAACAAAACTCAATGTTTGAATTTCAGAATATGACAAGGCATCGAAGAGTGTGATTGCCTCTAATCATTTTTCTCTCTGACATTTCAAAACAGACAAAAAATGATTTTTGAAATAATTAAAGCTTACGTCAATTTAAGAGCTTGAGTTAGTTGATTCAAACTCTTGCATTTTACAATCTAATTGCACAGTAGAGTTTTACAGATGTAACCCTCCATCCAGCTCAGACGGGTTAGTATAGGTTATGTTTATATAAAATAAATATAAAATATAGATATGGTAGGTTAGTGCACAAGGGAATCACTGCGTGAAATGAAAGATACATGTTACCACGATGCAAGCTCTTGCAGGGGAACCTATGACTGAAAAATCACCTTTGATAAAACCTTTTTGCAGTTCATTTGTCGTCTGTACTTTACATGCATGCCTATAATATGTTCTTTGTGAGTGGTTTAATAAAAGCGGTATCATTTGGATTAAAAAAATTATATTGGCCGTAAATTTTGTTGATCAATCGATTGAAAACGAGTGAAGCATGCAAAAATATTTAAATATTAATAATTATGGTTAGGGGATTGGAGGTTCAAGATTGGTTTTAGTTCAATACGAGTTGTAATGAAGTTCCCCTTCGTTCACATCACATCTATCTTTATCCCATTGGAGTGGATGTTTGCATTATTCTGCTTCGTGCATTTTTTTTCTCTCAGCATTTCTCAGACTTTGCCCTCCGAAAAATTACACGTTGATGTACAAACGTTGATGATGATGATGATGATTGCAACGAGATCCACGCGGTGAGTGCATGAGCCTCCTCTTTTCCACCCAAACTTTAGACCACTGACTGTTTCAGTTCTGACTTCTGACTGTCTGTCACAGAAACCTCCTTCTCTCGCTAGATTTGCACGTTATGGTTATGGCCGTTGTGTTCTAATACTATGATAGGGAATTCAAGTGAAAGCCACTTGAACTAGAAACTATGAACTCTGCGAAGAGTCTTGCTTAATCGCTGGTAATTTGATAAAACACTACAACAAAGTCAACAAAAGGTAAATTCAGTAGTTGGTAATGTTGGTATATAACAACTTTTATTCCTCATATTCTTTTACATCATATAATATGCTTTACCGTTTCCTGTTAATAATCGTTCACGTTCATCAAACCTAACCACATAGATCGATGCATTTTCACCAATTGACAATCTTGACGAGTGGCAATATTTACATGCATTTTCCCTTTCGCTGCCATGCATTATTTCAATGATTCCCAAATGTACGCTCGCTGGTCTGCTCAATCGTCGACAACATTTGCGCACGCTTTTTCTTTTTAAGTGTTATAGGTACCAATATTTTCATTGTCACATCTTTAGCTTCTGGTGATAAAAGTGATACCATGCTGTCAGTAAGTGATTTTGCCGTGTGCCTTCTATTATGTGTCCGTATGCCACTAGACCAGTGGAACTGATAAAAGAAAATGGACTATAATGAATACAATACAATATCATGAAATACACAAGTAACGCATAAAATACATTGCTGTTACGTATTGTACTTGTTATATGCTGCCTCCGGCTTTTGCCTATATGTATTTCTCATATAAGTTGTTCGTCACCCGTTATTACGACTTTCATTCGGCGACTGCATGCTAATGTATGACTGTGCACGGATAGTGTGCGTCTGGGAAACCCGTTTCTTGTCATTATGATTTCGTACATTACCATTATTACCCTTTGCACCATCTATATCATAAACATGTAGCTAACAACGCAACTACTAATATTCAAATTGTACAACACGCTACTGAAGCATGGTCTCGATTACCTTCTTTAAGAATGAAATCACACGTGGTGCATACTATTTATGTCTTCCGTTATGGAAGAAAGATAAAAAATAGATGCTTTCTTTTTAATCAGTCCGGAATAGATTTTGTTGTGTCATAAAGATTATTCGTCTACTGCTGTATAATAGCAATAAATCGAGCTTTCCTCGAAGCTGGAATTCATCAGTTGAAATACCAGAAACGGGAGCCATGAGTGAACTGATTGAAAATTTTTGATCTACGACTGGTTGGAGCATGTACAAATCCAACTTACAAACATTTATGTTCATGCTACAATATAAATTAAAAAATTGTATAAAATAAAAAATAAAAAATCATTTAGCCGGAAAAAAAACTTATGGCAAGAGCATCGCAAGCACCTGTTTGGTTATTGTTCAGCTACGTTTATTCAGAATCAATTTTCGGTGACTTTTTACAATAATAGTTGTATATAAACATCCTTAAGCTGGTTCTCCCTTGTAGAGATTCATTTGTTATGTGATGCACACAAGCCATAATAATAGCAAACTGCCCTTTGATCATCATTCATTGAACGAATGATTCCGGGCTGTCTGGCATGCTCGTTTTGTTACTTTCACACCGTAACCAGTCTCCCAGAATTATGAGTCAGGCTCACAGACAACTGAGATACTCGGAGATTCTATGAAATTGTATATGCTACCATATGTACATATAGGTTTAACGACTAATTATATTGTATATATCGTATATACCCCGTACCAAACAAAGCATCAACGTTTCCTCTTATCCAAGAGTTTACAAATAATTTTGACACTTGTACAGTGATTGCAAGCGCAATGTAAGTTTTGAAACCAGCTTTTCAGCTCCTAATAATTATAGCATAGAAAAAGTTTCTATGAAAAAAATATCACGTTTTTATCACGGGTTTTGTTCATGGTGAAGCAAATTTTTGCAGAATTCTATTACACCCGAGTTAACCTAAAATATATTCCATTAGTTCATTTGTAAATTTACCGCAAATTTGGCTACAGACGTAGTCGATAAAGTTCTATGCATGCCATGCATTTAAATAGAAATTATGCACATGCATACATATTACATCATAGCACAATAGTTCTGTATAAAACGTATTATAGTTTCTGCAGAAGCCAGGTAAATTAGTTCGCTCGTTCTTTCGTTAATGATATATTGATAAATCCAACGGTCGTTCGCCAGGTCACTATCATCAGCGTTCAAAGATTTAAAACCTCTAATTTGCAAACATTCGCTATTCACATGATTATAAAAACCTGAGCAGACAAATAAAAGCTTGCACACAACCGATATACATATATCTTATGTATTTTCAAAGTCCCATAAATTAGATTCTTGCAAAATGAATCATGTTGCATCCATTTTCCTACTAATCTTAAGTCAGGTGTGCATGTTGCAGTTGACTGTAACATTCAATTTCTAGTCAATTTCAGAGGTTTCTATTTGTGATTCAAAACTTTATTAAAAAATTGATTTGCCCTTTCATCTTTGATTTAGGAGACAAAGAAGTTATTTTCTCCTTTATCAGCGAGTGTCCACGTGAAAAGATGTGGTTTCAACATGCTTGCTTAGCTACACATCATATTCAAGCTTACATTAGTTCATTTTTTCATAGTTCGTTGATCGGATTTCAATAAATAAATCAAACCGTATCACTCATAACCGGTACAAGCTGAAACTGTTGAGCAAACACCGGCAAAGAAAGAGAGAGGAAGATGCTAACAATTGATGAGCTATTATTATTCGCTTTGTGATAACGTGAGAACCCAGTTGAATGTTTTTTTTCAGGCAAGATGAACATAAAAATGCTACAATTATATATTAATTATCAATATTCAAATGCTATATTATGTTCCTATTTAGTAGGCAATGTAACGTAGTAATATAGACATTAGTCGTTATCACCGTCTTCCATTCAAGTAACGAGTAATTATAAATTTATTATTCATACAATTTTAAGGAAAGTTGATTTAAAAAACATAAGTTCACGCTTATTCTTGAAATTTCTTTGAGTTGTTTTGTGAAGGGAGGAAAAGGAAAAGGAAGCGCGTAATACCGCCGTGAACTTGACATTTTATCAAAAAGGTAATGAGGTTGTTTTATGCAAGATGATATAGTATGTAGGTATGTATGGTCTGCGTTTCATTAGTATTTACTTCATACTTTCTCTTGTGAAACATTATATAGAGTTGTTTAAGATATTTCTGTAGTTATATAGGTGTAATCTTTTACTTTTAAGCTGTTATGTTGCATTCTTCATCATTGCGTCAATATTTCGTACACTCATCTTCTTCCAGTTTGCGTAAGAAAAATCCGACACACACTGACTACCGATTACAGTTTTCTTACATTAAAGAACATTGTCGTGAGATTTGGGTCATATCAGTTTTTGAGTTTTTGAACGGTTATCAAAGAAGAATTCTGCTCTTGCTTATGATGAATAGTATACTATCTTCCTAGTATGCCCGGCAGAGCTACGGTGTGTCATTATTTTATTATCATTTACAAATAATATTTGGTATATGCTTTACCTGTTGAATAGGACTGCGTTGTTGTTTTTCAACGTGAATTTCTCTCATGGCTGCAGCTTCCTTGTGTAGTTAGAAATCTGTCGATTGTTTGATAACAAAGGCGATTTCAAGGTCATGAAATCTGCATAATCTTAGGGTGGTTACCCCTTGGCCTTGTGAGCAAAAAAGGAAAACCCAACTTACTTTATTTACATCTTTTATGTTACACCAATTGTTGTCAATGAGTCTGCTGGAAAGTATACTTTATCCAGCTTGTTGGTTCTAGTAATCTATTATGTCATGTCCTCTGCCTCTGCGTGCTGTGTCAATAACAAAAGGTACTTGTTGCACCACCACAACAAAATAATTCATTTCAAGAAGATTCAGCAAAAGAAGTCTGGAAAATTAAAGAATTCTAGAATAGAAAGCTAGAAAGTGGTTTTTAAAGAAAATAAAAAAAGGTACCTGAACCCCTGTCTTGGATAGTAACAGTTTATCATATAGTAGGTAAACATGCAATAATGTACCATTTATTGAACTGTGCACATCATTGTGAAATCAACATTTAATGTGCCGTTGAAAAACAAATGAATATGCTGATATTGTTCTGCACGTACATGTAAATTGTAAATATGTACTTACATGATGTGTTTGTTGAACTGCATCTTACAGCTGCATGACCTGGTCGTAGGATTTTGTTTATGTAACAAATCATGAGCACGGGCAGAGCCAACTTGCTATGCTTGAATAAGAAAAATATGAAGATAACCTTGTGCGAGATGTCAACTATCCATGCATTTCAAAAAGTTACTCATCTCCAGAAGTTTCCCAATCATCAAAATAAATGCATATATCTTTATGTATGTACACTTTAAAAGGTTTATTAATTATTATTTTAATCAAACTCTATATTGGCGATGTCGACATCAGCTATGGGTTTTTGTGCTTAAAATTACACAGGAAACATCCGAATGAATTAGTATCCAAAAATTTCACTTTAACTCATCCAATAATCCAAGTACATATAAAAATGTAAAGTACTCATGTCATAGACATACATTAGAGTACTCATGTGCGTAGTATGGTAAGCTCTAAGGTGTGTGTATAAAGCTTCCAGACATTTTGTTTTAATAAAAAAGTTATAGTTGATCCGCATATCATATATACATATTCTGATATATAGGTGATTTTAGTGATTAATAGTATTCATATTCCTGAGTTGCATTTTCTATGCTTCACAAAGATTTGAATAAAGTATCAACTAAATTTGATATCTATGTACAAAGCAATAAATAGGCAAATGGTTAAAGTAGGAATATGATATGATAATATGAAAACTATTGATCTACTAAAAGAGAAAGACGATTTATGAATCGTTTTCAGAATTTGCTGATTTTTCTTATGAATATAATAAATTTGTGGGTTTTGAGGGATAAGAATTTATCACATTGTTGATGTTGACTTTAAGTTTTAATGATCTTTTAGCATCAATGGGTAATATAAAGCGGTTGCTCATATGCCGAGCACGTGGAGGGGAGCCCCGAAATATCAGTAAAACCATTAGAGATCAGAAAGTCACAGAGTAAGTCACAAGCAGATAACTCTGTGAATTTAAGTGAACTATAAAATCTGCTATTTTTGTTTATCAATATGATTTTAATATATGCTCATATGGAATTTGCAAACAAATTATATGAAAACATACCGAAATACAGAGAAACGGATGACGGAGGAGGAGTTTCGAATTGATATTCTTGACATTGAAAAAAGAAACTTAATTTTGATTTGCTAAGAACCACAATGCTGACTACGACATAGCATAGTTGAAATGTGAGTCAGACGTGGTGCGTTTTTTATACTTCGTATAGTGACTGAATGAAATAATTTTAAAATACACAGCACAAATTTCATTGGTACAATATTGATATGATGGACCTGAACTGAATGTCCCAGCCAATTTTGCTTTCCTGCACATTATATGAAAAAATATAACTTTTGGTGTCTTAAAGCATGTAATAACCTTTAAAAGTTTGCAAGCCGTAATATCAATTATAATTTTGTTGACATATGCCCGACACTTTACAAAGAATGAATATATAATTTTCGTTTAGTTACAAAAAAATTGGTCCCGAGTTCTTTTGGTCTTTTACCCAGAAAATATAACGTAAACGTACCAATTACTTTGGACAGTATTGAGACAAGTTGGAACTCAAACACAACTGAGAATTACCTCGGACCTATTCAAGGGATAAAGGTATTCTAAGGGTGTGCTGTGATTAAAAAAAAGTAATTTCATCAGTTATAATAAATAAAATGGAGGCACATGTTTGGATTTCGCCGCATCGATATATCGTTTGATTGGTTTGTTATTTTTTGTGACTGATATTAATTAATAAGCCGAGTCAAAGCATTTAAGTATAAAATGTTTAACAACAGACGTAGGCAAAATTTAGTAGTGTGTATCATACGTTCGCTCTTTGGTGTATTACATATTATAAAAATGTGCGAAATATACATAATCATTCGTTTATTTTTAATAACCCATAGTTCTAATTATAGGCAGAAAATTTTCCATGGACCTCCGGACTTTTCCTCTCTCGATCAACTTTTCTTACCGAATGACCACAGGCGACAGTGTGAGTTTGGAATGAGCCGTCTTTTGCTACAAACCCTAGCACTTAATTAGACAATGTGATATAAATAAGCTTAGGACCTAAGACATTTAATTCTTATAACACCAATACATATAATAAAGAAAGGGTAATACATGATTGTTTAACCAGCAAAATATGTTATAGGACAAAGTGGCCAGTGACTCGTTTAACTGTGCTTGTTGGGTTCACGAGGCTCACAAAGAATATCACTTCTTTTATTCTGTCATGTTATTCATACAAAAAACATTCTTTGCTTTTTACTTGTTTTATATATGTTATAGTTATGCCATGCTTCAACAAGTTATATGTGCATACATTAATAGGTGATTCATATATATAGCAGTTACTTATATGCACATTGCTGTGTGAGAGCATTTTTATGTCATTTTTGATTTGCATTTAAAGACTTTTCTAGAGGTTTCTGGAGTGCAGCCTGGAGTTGAAATGTTATGTTTACATTTGTCTGTTTACATTCCATCTTAATGCACATTATATCTTTGTCAAGTCATTTGATTTTTAGTGACTTTTTAATTTGTATGAGGAAGAACAACTTTTATTAAATGACGTGTTCTGTATCTTCCTTTGATGTTTAGATAGGCAATTTGTTTTGATATCAGTGTAAAGTATAGAGATTACGCCAAATGGGTTCTAACTTAATTGTATTTGACTGTATTTACATTTTCTTTGAAACAGAGAGTACACCTAGATAATTCTCAGTTTTTCAGCTTTTATGCATCAGGTATCTTTAAAGCAAACTTCAAAAGAATGAAACTGGAACTTTCGCTACATTTTCTCGCACATAGTCAGGCATCCATTTGATAGAATTAATGTATTTAACAGGGGCTTATAAATGTGGAGAAAGGGGACAGTAAATGCATAGAAGAAAGACATAAGTAGTACACGCATACTTTATGTAAAGCTTATTGTAGTTTAGCCTAATCATCATATAGCCAACACCAAAATAGCATATAATATTAATAGTATCTTACATTTTACCCCTACCCTCACATGAAAGCTGGGACAAAAATTCCATGTAACCTGCAAACTCATTGTTGTCTATCAAACATTTTCACACCGTATGTGATGGAAAATTACAAAAGGGTCTCGTCTTATAAAATCCAAAATAAATTCCTAAACAGTAAATTTTTTCTGAGATTTTACTTGCAACCTGTAGCAAATTCTTTGATATTTTATGCTGACAGCCAGAGATAGTTAACCAAGCTTCATAAGTATCATGCATGAATCATGCAGTACTTAGCTCACACTTGTGACATTCATTGTGTCGGAAGTATAGTTGCTGAGGCTATCGATTAAATTAATGGTCTTCCGCAATAAATATTCAAATCCTAGGTCAAATGCGTTCAGCCATAAAGTTCTTATAAAACAAATGCAAGGTTAAAGTCAAGTGAATTTTTCCCACTTTGAAACGAGTCGTAATTTGGGTTAACACGTTGAGTAATGAATGACGTTTACTCTGTTTCATTGATTGTGTGTGAAATTACACAAATTACCACACTTTTTGATGCCTTTTATGAATTGTGAATGAATTGAACTTAAACACAGAAACAGTTTTGAATCTTATCATTATTGCCTGACTGGAGAAACTCGTGATCTATGAAAATTCCGATCAATTACGTCAAGGTGTTATAAGCAAGCAAATTGAATGAACTTTTGCGGAATGAATGAAATGCTTACATAAATTATGCTTGATGCTTATAGCAATATAGGTGACGTGAAAGCAAAATTACTGCTAGCCAAAGTGAAAAAGCTTTTGCACAAAACAAGAAGCAAACTAATAACGTCAATAGAGCCAATTAAAAAGTCGTATTTAACAGGCAGTGACTACATGGTTGTTAATGCAAGTAATCATTGACCAGATGTTGATTTTAAGATCTTTAAAGGTTTAAGATGTATATATAGGTATCATGATTCAAATTTTCACATACCTAGATTTGCTGTGTGAACATCTACATTTAATCATGATATACAGTCAGTCTATCTGGTAAATATGTACATACCGTAATTTCGCAATTAGACGCCGGGGCGTGTACGAGCAATTATCGATTTTTGGGACCGTAGACGCCGGGGCGTCTATTTGGGTGAGGCGAGTGATTGATAGGGGCTTCTACCAGCAAGCGTTGACTTTTGGGATTTGATTTGTCTACATATTAGAAGATGGGTACACACTTTTCATTAAAAAGTGCATTCCTACCTTAGAATACCTAATACTCTAGAATGACATTGCCCATGTAAAAGGCTTATAGTTTGTGAGGAATGAAAAAAATTCAT